>JAAGKR010005407.1:0-51386 GCA_011419295.1 Clarias macrocephalus | reverse complement strand
CCGAAACAGAGCCCTAGTGCATCTGCTGCCCGCATCACAAAGGTATATAAATTGTATTTTGCTTTCTTATTATTGACCTGGGTTATGGTCTAATTGAATGGTTGGAGGTTCAAGCCACAACAATGCCTAACAACTTCCCAACTGGGAATCATTTAAGTTTGCTCTCAAGTACATGTGACAAATAATTGAATCTTAAAGTTTATTGTGGACCATGTGCACTATGGAGTTACTAACATTATGAACTATCATCCTTGCTTCTCTCTCTTTTTTTTTTCACTTTACTCAACAAAATCAATGTAAAATATTGATATTAAATGTCACTTTTTTTCAGGATTCTTCTTGGTGCTGTGGTTGAATCCATCATATTTAAATTCCTTGCATAACTGGTGCCACTGATATCATGAACCATGCATATTAAGGAGAAAATAGAGTAGCCTCTATTTGTATCGAGTTGTAATTATGTAAATAGCACCTAAAGATTTTTAGACTGAATCTCTCTGTGCTTGTTTCAGGACCCACAAAAAGAAGACCCTGCTGAGGTGACTCTAACTTACAGAAAAAAGGGACCCATCTCTCTAACAGAGCAACTGAAAGAACTCGAGAGACTGGTTTTGTCAAGTCGGGAGGAGGAGCAGGCATGCAGTCTCAAGCTAAACAGCTTATTTGAGATTGTAGAAGACTGAACAAATCCTCTGCTGTTTGTTTACAGGTTTCTGCTTGAATGGTTGTTTGTGATTTTCTTCTAAGTTTCTGACGTGAGTAGGAATGAATGGAGATACTGGTATAGTTATAGATCCTAATAATATTTGGTCAAGATATATTTGATAAAAGACTTGAAAGAATTCATTTGTTAATTTTCTTTCTCTTAAAATATGTTGTAATTCTGATTTAATTATTGGTTTTAAGTTCCAGAAATGACTAATTAAAGAATTCAACTAAAATACCAGGATGTTTCCCCCAGTCCTGACATGTTTGTGAATAAACATTTATATGAATCTAAAATATCTTTGTGATGTTATGTACCATTTGCTATAATTAATGAGTAATTTTGAGATTTTAAGGATGTTTTTGTACTTGAGCATGTTGCAATAAAGTTGTTTAAACATGACTAAGGTTTCTCTAGATTTTCTATTAGGTTTAGGTCGGGTGAGTTTGCTGGCCAGTCAAGCAGAGTGATGCCATAGTCCTTAAACCAGGTATTAGTATTGCTGGTCAGCAGAAAGAAGTATGAAGTGCTCTAAAACTTCATGGTAGATGGCTGTGCTGACTTTAGACCTGATAAAACACAGTGGACCAACACCAGCTTATGACATGGCTCCCCTAACCAAAACTGACTGTGCAACACTGGACCTCAATCTACTTGGATTCTGTACCTCTCCTCTCTTCCACCAGACTCTGTGACCTTGATTTCCAAATGAAATGTAAAATTTACTAGGGAACTTCAGCTCACTGAGCAACGGTCCAGTCCTTTTTTGTCCTTAGCCCAGGTAAGACACAGGTGACATTACCTCTGGTTCAAGAGTGGCTTGACACAAGGAACGCGACAGTTGTAACCCATGTCCTGGATAAGTCTGGACGTGGTGGCTTTTGATGCACTGACTGCAGCTGCAGTCCACTCCTTGTGAATCTTTCCCAAATTCTTGAATTGGCTTTGTTTCACAATACTCTCAAGGCTGCTGCTATCTTTGTTGCTTGTGTACCTTTTTCTAACACATTTTTCTTTCCATTCAATTTTCCATTAATGTGCTTGGATACAGCACTCAGTAAACAACCAGTCTACTGAACCCAAGATGGAGGGACCATTGTAAGGCTTAGGAAACCTTTAGGTTTTTTTTATTATTATTATGTTTTTTTTTTTTTACAATATTCAAATTTTTTGTGATTTCTGAATTTAGGGGTTTTCATTAGCTGTAAGCCATAATCATCAAAATTAAAAGCAATAAACACTTGAAATATATCAGTTGGTGTGTAATAAATCTTTATAATATATGTATATACACCTATGTGGCAAAAGAAAAGTTTTGAGAATGACACAGATGTTAATTTTACAAAGTCTCCTGCTTTGGTGTTTTTAGGTCTTTTTTTGTTAGATATTACTATGGTATACGAATTGCAGTGGTCTTAAAAAGAAGGGTTAACACTGCAAATACTGACTCTTTGCATAAAGGTAATGTAATTGTCAATAAAACCCTTTGACGTTAATGAAATACAGTATAATTCAGTATACCACAGTAACATCTGACAAAAATGTATAAAAACACTGGAGCAGCAAAGTTAAATATATAAAATAAATTTGATTAATTTTCGTCATTGTGAAAACTTTTAGCCACGGCGGTATTATAAGTGACGTACACCAGCGTTCGTGGATTAATTTCAATACCACGCCCATTTCCCCGCCTTTGATCATTGTGATTGGATGATCGCTCCTCTGGTCAGGTCTCTCCACAGCGAAATTCGCTCGGAAGGCGCTACTGGGCATTATGGGAAATGTAGTTTGAACTGTCCATCAGTTGCATTTTTTATATGAGCTAACAAACTACATTGCCCACAGATATGTTAAACAGAGGGTAGGAACGACGGTCTAAGACGAAATTTGACTCGATGTACTTCAACTCTTGATGATGTACAATTATACAGTGCAAAGATGACTGAAGGAACGTGAGTACTGTGTTTATTATTATTATTATTATTATTATTATTATTATTATGTATTGATTTGGTTGAATTTAAAGAACCACGTACATTTATATTGTGTGAAAACATTTTGTTATATGTGATTTTTAAAAAATTTTTGCATGATGATTTCATCTGTAATGAAACCCTATTCACCTGTATTATGTTGATTTTGTTTCAGTGTATTTTCTGAACCCATTGAGTGTGTGTATGTGTACCTTTGTCTCAGGTGTGTGCGTAGAAGAGGGGGTCCCTATAAGACCACAGCTGTGACAGAGCTGACCCGCTGGAGGCTCAGTAATGTGGAGGGACGGCAGGCATGGAGATATCTGGAGGATGGAGACACTGAGGAGAGGGAGCAGAACTTCTTGGAGGCTCACTCTGTGGGACTTGATACAGTATGCAGCAAGAACTGTCACTCATTCACAGTGAAATGAGACACTGCTCCTCTGGGGGATGCAGACTGCAAACTGAACAATTTTTTTTTTTTTACATTGTTGCAACTTGTAAAAATGCACTTAATAGTTGCACCTTCACAGCAAGCTGTAATTAATGCTTGACTTTGAGTGCATGTTCTGTTCCCCTCAGAGTAAGTTTGTTCCAGCCTGCCCGGCAGCTCACACAGCGCTTGAAGCTGCTCAGAAAGGCATGGAGTTTTACAGCCGTCTCCAGGCCGAGGATGGCCACTGGGCTGGAGACTATGGAGGACCACTTTTCTTGCTTCCAGGTACATCATGGTAAACTGTTACAGGGAAACATAGTTTTGCATATTTCCTTAAAACTTGAAATGATGGTAATGAATGCAACTTTTTTTTATCAGGTCTCCTCATAACCTGTCATGTTGCTAAAATCTCTCTACCAGAAGCCTGGGAGAAAGAGATGGTGAGGTATCTACGCTCAGTACAGCTGCCAGATGGTGGCTGGGGTCTGTAAGTTTGACTTCCCCTCATCGTCTTATGTCTATCTTTTAAAGTTATACACTCACCATCTACTTTAATCAGAATCCCATACGCCTGTCCATGCCAGATGGCTTGTGTATTTTAGAAAACTGATGAACGTGTGGGATTTTCACACAAATATACACTGATCGGCCATAACATTGTGACCATCCATCTAATATTGAGTAAGTCTCCCCTTTTGCCACCAAGGCATGATGCACTGTGTGTTGAGGCACCTTTCTATAGGAACCAGCAGGATCACCAGAATCTGTTGTTTTGGAGTTGCTCTGACCCACTTCTCTAGCCATCACAATTTGGCCCTTCTCATAGTAGCTACATGTATGTATAATATGGAAGCAGGGACCTGGAAGTGGGTGGGATATATTAGACAGCAAGTGAACATTTTGTCCCAGAAGTTGATGTGTTGTAAGCAGAAAAAATGGCCAAGCATAAGGATTTGAGTGACTTTGACAAGAGCCAAATTGTAATGGCTAGACAACTTAATCAGAGCAACTCTGCAGTGATCAGGACCTACAAAAAAGTAGTCCAAGGAAGGAAAACTGGTGAACTGGTGACAGGGTTATGGGCAGTCAAAGCTCATTGAGCACATGAGGGGAGAAGGTTCACTCTTATAGTCTGATCCAACAGAAGAGCAACTGTAGCTCTAATTGCTGAAATGGTTAATGCTGGTTCCAACCTGAAAGTGTCAGAATGCACAGTGCATCACTGTTTTGGTTGCAATATAGTGTGTATTTTTTTTCCAGCCATATAGAAGACAAGTCAACGGTATTTGGTACAGCCCTCAGTTACACCTCAATGAGAATCCTGGGAGTTGGACCCGATGACCCAGATATGGTTCGGGCAAGAAACAACTTGCATAGCAAAGGTCTGTCTTTAACTAACACATAAGAAATGATAGCACTTTGTCATTAAAACAAGTGTAATGTGAAATGCATCTCTACTTTTATGATTACTCCTCAGGAGGTGCTATAGGTATCCCGTCCTGGGGAAAGTTCTGGTTGGCCATTCTCAATGTGTACAGTTGGGAAGGGATGAATACACTCTTCCCAGAGATGTGGTACAGATGCATTATATAATTGCATGAAATCCTCAGTTCACAATGACACATGGCACTGCACATGTAAAACACATCTACTTTAAAATAATTTCAGGCTGTTTCCAACTTGGATGCCGGCGCACCCATCAACGCTTTGGTGCCACTGCAGGCAGGTCTACCTTCCCATGAGCTACTGTTATGCTGTCAGGTTGTCTGCACAGGAGGACTCACTGGTTCTCAGCCTGAGACAGGTACATTACACAACTACATCAGCAGGGGGAGCTCTACAATAACATTAAACATTATTGCTGAATGGAGTAGTAATATTTTTCAATACCAAGTAGTAAGATTTTGTTAAAAAGCACAAATCAAGACATCAAATCAAACACAAATCAAGTCCAATTCATAGAAGTGAAATAATAGTGATTTTGTGATCAACTTATATATGTAGCATGTTGTATAAAGTGTGATTCTATTTTACCTCCTTTTAATTAATTAATTAATTCATTCATTCATTCATTCATTCATTCATCATAACATATTTTATAATATATTTGTCCTGGTTATGGTTACAGTACATCTGGGAATAATGGGGTATGTTTCAGGAAAACACCAAATGTGACAGCAGTCCCTTGCAGGACACCATGCAAACCCGTTCACACACTTTTTCACACACTAGGGCAATTTATGGGTTTGTCAATACACCTGTCAATAAGTTCTGGGTCTGTGGAAACTTAGTTTTCATAGGCTTTTTAATGGAACACTGCTGTTTTACTGATAAGCCAATATTATCATGATACATAATATGTACAGTGGAACCTTGGGTTATGAACGTAATTCGTTCTGAAAGTGGCTTATATATCAAAACACTCGTAAACCGAATTGTATTTTCCCATAGGAAATAATTGAAACTCAAATTATTTGTTCCACAGCCCAAAAAATAAATACATAAAAATAATTAATATAAAATTATTAAAGTGGGCGGAATGTGTGTGTGAGTGAAAGTGAAGGTGTCAAATGACGTGCGCGCACTCAACCTGCAGGCTGATACACAGAGCGAGAGAAAATGGATCTTTAACCTTGCTTTTGCTTTACACGCGCGCACACACGTGTGTTATAATAAACAGTACATGCGCGCTGTACACACACGCATACAGACACAAAATAAAATGTTTTTTACGTGCACACACATGGTTAGTGTTATAGTAAATAGTACACGCGTGAACGGATGTTGATTACACCAGTGAGAGACATGCACTAAGACCCAGCAGGGGAAACGATTACCCACAATTCCACAGCACAAGAGAGAGAAAAAATGTTGGCTCAGTTGTAATCACGTGAAGCTCAGCGTCAAAACAAGAAGCGTATGTGTGATACATGATACTCGGTACTCATAAACAAACAAGACTTGTTCGTTTTCCAAGTCAAAACTTATTAAAAATCTTTGCTCGTCTTGCGGAACGCTCGCAAACCGCATTACTTGCAAACCGAGGTTCCACTGTATTGTATAAAAGTTTTTTTAAGTGCCATGATATTGTCTTTTATTGCTGGGAAGTGGAGTCTCTACCCAAATCAAGGGTTTTCCCTGACAGCTCTCTTTTTTTGTCATATTCGCCAGCCGTAATTTATAGTTGGACTGGTTAATCTTTGTTTTTAGCACGTAGCACCATTTTTAAATGCTTGTCCATTTTTCTTTATTTTATTAAATAAATGGTTGTTTAACTTGTTGATTTCTCTACATTGAGACTGTGAGACTAAACAGAAATGTCTTTATGAATATAAACAATGTAAGTTGGAAACTACTGAGAGCTTAGTTTTTCTATACACCATCTAATAGAAATTTTGGATAAACCTATTAAGTTTGTCATTTGACATATTTTATAGAGTATCACATGCCAAATAATTTATTTACTGCTATTACAGGAGCTGTACATCCAAGACTATTCAACTATTACCTGGCAAAATCAAAGAAACAATGTTGCCGCGTCAGACTTGTACACCCCTCACAGCAGTCTCCTCATCGCCGCCTATTGTAAGTGTAGGTTTATTTCTTCATTATCAGCTCACCTTTTAGCGAAACAGTCTAACTGTACTGTAATTCACAGCTATCCTGAATGTGTACGAGGCTCATCACAGTACTGCACTGAGAGAAAAAGCTGTCAAGGAACTGTACGATCACATCCAAGCAGACGACCGCTTTACAAAGTGCATTAGCATCGGGCCGGTAAGCTACATGATCGTTTTGTTAGAACCTGATTTTGTAGATTTAGGATAACAGAGTATTAGTGCTTAGTGTATTAATGAAGAAATATACATGCTTTTTACACAAAAGCACATAATAAAAATACATATCTGCCATTTTGACAACAGGTGATGATTTTTATGACTATAGGTTTGACTGTACACATACTATTCTTGGTAGTGCACGGTACTCTACTATGGTATCATTGACAATATGCTACTAAAGAGTAAAAACATTATTTTCATATCCCAACTTTGATATGATCTGATTCTCAGATCTCAAAAACCATTAATATGTTGGTGCGCTGGCATGTTGATGGACCCACATCAGCTGTCTTTCAGGAGCATGTGGCGAGGATCCCAGACTACCTCTGGTTAGTCAAAAAACATTTTTTGTATACTCTCTATCTTATTCTGACATTAAATATATAAACAATAAAGTACATTCTGTGTATATTTTATTCCCAGGCTTGGTCTTGATGGCTTGAAGATGCAGGTTGGTCTCTGCTTCATTAAATCATTTTTCTGTCATATAATACATAGGGCTATGTGACAGCTCCTGACTGTTCATGTGCTCTGTATTTGTATTTTCAAAGGGAACCAATGGATCTCAGCTATGGGACACTGCCTTTGCTGTACAAGCGTTTCTTGAGGTATTTACAGCGTTTTAATTTGTCTGTATTTTTCCTTTACTCATTGTTCATTAGTGTAACTGTAACTGCAGTATTTTAATATACTCTACATGTAAGCACGAGGATTAAACAGTAAAAATGAAAAATCATCAACACTGACATTAATTTATTATTTTTTTTAAAGGCAGGCGCGCAGAATGAACCAAGGTTTACACAGTGTTTAATGAAGGCCCACCAATTCTTTAATCTAACTCAGGTAAGCAGTACTGTACATACATAACAGCTGGATGATGCATAATTCCAGTAACAGGGTTGTCTTCTTCCTATCGGCTGCGGTTTCCTTTTAGTCCACTACATCCTACAGCAAATATCTGTACTTTCTACTGCACTACATTTTGCATAGTGTTGCATTACCTTTACGATGGTGTGTGTGTAGCATATGAAGTGGAAATATTGCCCCCCGCTAATTATTATACATTATTATGTGATTTGCCTTTCCTCGCTGAAATGCTAAGTTATATAGCAAGTGTTTGAGAGAGAGAGAAAGACACTCTTTTCCTATGACTTAAAGGAAGCTAATATCATCTCAGTGCTTTTGAAACTTTAGTAAATTTTAAGGTAAGTACTTCTGGACTTTTTCTCCAGTAGAAATGTAAATGGACGCCTCCTACTTTTACTTAAGACATATTTTACATGAAGTATCTCTACAGGAGTTGTGTACAGTACGTTGTCCACCACTGGCACTAGTAACTGTAACAGTAAAAGTAGTGCTGTTCATAATAATAGGTGTAATAGTCATTGTAGTAATAGTAGGGGTGATGGTCATGGTGGGGCATTGTTGCATTTAACATGATTTTCATTATTTCAGATTAAAGAAAATCCACCCGATTATAAGAAGTATTACAGACAAATGAACAAGGTACTGAAAGCTTACATTTACTTTTAACTTGTGAAATGCCATTTAGACTTTAGTTTAACAAGGTTAATGGTGTATGGGTGTGTGTTTGTAAATCAGGGAGGCTTCCCCTTTAGCACACGCGACTGTGGTTGGATCGTAGCTGACTGCACAGCAGAGGGTCTGAAGTCGGTGATGTTACTGCACGAGCAGTGCTGCTTCATCACCGATCACATTCCCAAACAAAGACTCTTTGATGCAGTCAACGTGGTACAGCCATAAGACAGCACATCAGCATGTGTTTTGTAATTCCGAGTCTGCTACTGTAGTCTTCAGCTCTTGCTATGTCTTTTAGCTTTTAAGCATGAGGAACTCTGATGGTGGCTTCGCCACATATGAGACCAAACGTGGAGGAAAACTGCTGGAGCTGCTCAATCCGTCTGAGGTGTTTGGTACGCAAATGTTTTGAGGAAACAATATTGGTAGTATCATGACCCTATGAAACAATTATGATCCATTATAATTATAGTGTATGTCATTTTTAAACATATATAGTGAGCTGTCATTACCCTTTGGTTTCATGGCTGTTTTGCATCTGCTCATTTAATTGACGACATTGTGTCCTGTCCCAGGTGATATCATGATCGACTACACCTATGTGGAGTGCACGTCGGCAGTGATGCAAGCTCTGCAACACTTCCATCATATTTATCCTGAGCACAGAGCACAGGAGATCAGGTACCCTTCGTCCCCCTTTATGAACATCTAAAGAAATTCAGCGCACTTCCATGAAATAAGATGCAATGTGTCATTGTAGGAGTACTCTTCAGCAGGGACTTGACTACTGCAGAAGGATTCAAAGACCTGATGGATCATGGGAAGGGTAGGCCTCAGTCCTTATTTGTGTACAAAGGTTTGCTGTAATTGTATTTTAAAGTTTTACATTACTAAACATAGTTGTATTTATTTTTTATTTGACATGACTGTTAGTAACAACTATAATAAATCAATAATATATATAATAATTTTAATAATTTTGAATTGTGATTTGTTTATTTTATTATTTTTTTTACTGCTGTCACTAAATTTGTTTACACGCTTCATTGATCCTACTTTAAGTAGCGTGGATTTATGGTACAAATCCCATACTCTGTATATGCTGCATTCAGTTACTGTGGTATAATTTCCCATATTTCTCTCTTGTGTGTCCTTTTCAGGTCATGGGGTGTCTGCTTTACATATGGAGTATGGTTTGGATTGGAGGCTTTTGCATGCATGGGTCATATTTTCCAGGATGGATACGATGGGTATGATTTGCACAAATAAAGTATTAAGAAGTCAATAATTTAGTGAGTGATGTAAATCATGCATATTTGTTGAATTGCAGGCCGGTGTGTCCTGAGGTGAGGCGTGCCTGTGACTTCCTCCTCTCTAAGCAGATGGAGGATGGAGGCTGGGGAGAGGACTTTGAGTCATGTGAGCAGAGGTGCTATACACAGAGCAAAAATTCCCAGATCCATAATACCTGCTGGGCTCTGCTGGGTCTGATGGCTGTCAGGTAATGCACTCCACTGTAAGGGTCAGCATACTGTAGAATTTTATATTCCTTTTACCTGACTGCTCTTGTTTTTTTATCGGTTCTTTATACGACAGATATCCTGACTGCAAAGTCATTGAGCAAGGAATACAGGTCTTGATTGGTAAGCAGCTTCCTAATGGAGACTGGCCCCAAGTGAGTTCTGCTTTTCCATTTCTTTTACAGTATGTGTTTCCTACTAATCTTTGTGATGCATTAGGGTTGAAAACTCTTTGCAATAAAATATGCAGTTGCATTTACATACTTGGACACAAATAATCTGGCAGGTGTACGATGAAAAAAATCCAATCAACACATATTCTAGTCTATAAACATGAATTAAATGTAAATAAAATCACTTATATTTTAGCATATCAAATTGAATACTCAAATACTGTAGGGGAAGTGATCAATGTATGACAAAACTGGCTTTTATGAATTACATAAGCATTCATTGTAATTATTGTCATTTAATTTTTCTGCAAGGAATGTAATTTAGCTAATATAGACATTTTCGTATCATTTCTAGGAGAACATCTCTGGTGTTTTCAACAAGAGCTGTGCCATCAGTTACACATCCTATAGAAACATTTTTCCAGTTTGGACTCTGGGCCGTTTCATGCGCCTCTACCCCTCCAGCTCACTAGCTCAGAAGCTGGGAAGCACCGAGAGATAATCTGCAAAGTGTCTGATGTCATTCTGAGTCAAACTTCTTGGTGAAATTTTCACTTTGATACAAACTGATTTGCTGCTTTTAGGACTGATCAGTTAGTAATGAAATATAATTTAACTGTATTTGAAAGCTAAATTGGTTATTTTACATAATTGTCTTTATTATATATAGTTAGTATGCAATGAAGTACTGATGACAAAATCAATTGCACAGCTCTGCCAAATAAATGTACAAAACATTTCATGTCATTGTAATTAAACAGTACCTGTAGCAGTAAATATTTGAAACACATAGGCATAAATTCACCCAAGTGTCTTTATATTGAGAACAAAGTATAAAGTAAATTCTGAAATTATTAAGAGCATCCGTCTACATTCTTCTGTATCTTTCCCTCTTACACACACACACACACACACACACACACATAAATAGAGACATACATACATTCATAAAAGAGTGAAATCACCCCAAAAGTGTGCTTAAATATATACTGTTTCCAAAACTGTTATATTATATATTATGTTACAGTACAGTCATATTAGGTGTCCATTATGCTATAATAGTAAAAGCAGTTTATGAGTAATTTTTCCAAAATTACTAGTTATTCAAAAGTGTGCATGAAGATGACATTATAAACACTATAGCCCTATTTTATTATTTGTGTGTGTGTGTGTGTGTGGAATTAAGCCTGTTCATTTCAAGTTCTCAATCAGACTAATAAGGCTAATATTTAGATAAGAATGGTAATCAATCAATGGTAAATACACTGGTAACAGACTTAATTAAATTTTTACCACCTTTTTTTTTTCTTAATCTTGGATCATCTGTTAATCCTTCACAGACCACTGATTATCCCTGTACAACACTTAGACTTAGATTATGATCTCACAGCTATAAGTATTATCTCTCTGCCTTACTTTCATATTTGTTTAAAGCTCATGGAGTGTGTATAGAGCTTTAGTAGTCATACTTTACCTCATTCAATCCACATAGACATTTTTTTCTATTATTCATTGTTTTCAAACATGCTGAGAAATGAACCAGCTTGTCCATTTTTCTTTAAGAGAATTCAATCTTTTGGGTTTGAGAACAGAGGCTGAATATGAGATGTGTTAACTGGGAATTTGGCACCTTTTCTTTGAACTCACTTATTTTTCAAGTGATCATTAATATTGGAAAAGCTGACTAACAGGTATTCCTTTTCCCCTCCAAATATCTTCAGTGTGCAGCACAAAGAAGAATTGACCCATTCCAATACATTTAGAGGGAAATTTATGTATTGTATTGTTCATGAGGAAATAGTGTGAATAGAAGCCTGCTAGCTGTGGGATGATACTTACTTTCATGGGAGTGATTTAATGTGGTAATCTCTGCCTGGTGCTCTCCCCCACTATCTTTCATACCAGCATGTTCAGCTTTCCATGGTTTCTGCAAGTCAGGCATAACCAGTAATCGAGACACGCCCGTCGCCTAGCTTTAACTGCGGCCAAGTAACAAAGTAAAATTCCAGTGCAACAAACTAATAATTGCCTTTGTGTCAGGAAATCAAACATTAATTACGGTAATAGGAATAATTTTAGGTTTGGGATGAAAGAGAGACACATAGGAGATCCTTTACGACATTTGTCAGACACCCTTATCCAGAGTAACTCGCATTATCTCATTATATATCTGAGCAGTAAGAGCCATGTTTATGGGCCCAACAGTGGCAACTTGGTGGTGGGGTTTGAACCTGGGACTTTCTGATCATTAGGCCGAAGCCTTAACCATTGAGCTGACCCTGCCCTAACAAGATAATAAAATATTCAGATAACATATGTGTGTGTGTGTTTAATTTTAGTAGTAATGTTAAAGTTTTTTGTTACTTTATCCTATTTGTCAATCCAATATATGACACTTATTTAACTTAAGTTGTATTTAAAGCTTTCGGAAGTATATTCAGTATAACTTTGTTAAGCTTTCTATGTCCTTTTATTTGTTTTCAAGTGTTGACATACACCTCAAAACCAGTTTGGCAACCTCTCTCTCTGAGAAAGTGGTATGATCTTGTTTAATCTGCAGTGTTTTAAGCCTTGCTGTATCTGCACTCCTTGTTGTGTGATTTAGTCCAACCCATGCTGCACCCACACACAGCGCTCTCATTGGTAGGATAAGGAATGATGAATCATCCATTGGCAATGCACCCAGACTTCCGCTAAAGAGACATTCGAGATCAAGCGACTGCCCAGTGCCTGGTGCGTCACAGGGCCATTATTTTTCCTTATTTTAGAAGTCTCTGTGGTAAGTAAATCTTTTGACTGGTATATGTAATTACATATTGATTTGGAGAATTATTCATTTATTCTTTCTTTTATGAGACTGCAGTGTCAAAACCAGTTTTAAAATACCCAAAACATGTTATAACTAATTTAAAAAAAAAAAAAACAGCATTCAAAGAAATTGGTCTTTACATTGCTCTTGATGTTACTGGTCACATAACTGGTCAGGAACCACCCTAGGTGTTTTAGCAGCACAAGAGTGTTTAGACTGATGTATTTCTTGTGTTGCCGTACATTTGGGCCTTCTTAATAATTGAAGAGACTTTTATGCAAGCTATGTCACATGTTTTGTTTGTCACAAAGAAGTGACGGTCATCTATATTAGCAGTGTGACCGTTTTTTTTTTTCTTTTAATGACATGAACCTTATTTGCAAAATGATTTGCATAAAGATAGAGCAGCTAGCAAGATCCTTTCAGTTAGGCTCTTGCTGAATTTTTTTATCAATAGTGATGCATGTCACCTCCTTCATGACACAATCATGGATAGTTTATAAATTCTAATTTACAAGGTAAAAGGTTATTAATATCCCTAATAAAATATTGCTTTTAAAAGATGAATGATCACAAATTTGCATTTGAAATGTAAAAGATTGTCTTAGTATTTTTAATGGAACCTCACGTTTCACAACTCCAGCGTCACAAGTTCTGTGTGTCTGTGTGCTTTCTACCTGTTCTCTCAATGACTGCATGGCTTTCCTCTAGCCTCTCTGGTTTCCTCCCACCTCCATAACCCATGAAATAGTGTGGATTGGCTGAGATAAATTGCCCCTTGGTATAAATTAATATGTGCGAATGATCACCATGGCATCCTATCAAGGGTGTAACCCTGCCTTATAGCCAGTGTTCCTAGGATAGGCTCCAGATCCACTACAACCCAGACCAGGATTAATTATTTATTAGTGCTACTTAACTTACAGCAGTACAGGGAAAAACAAAACATGCCAGTAATTGTTAGTTTATATTTTTGTTGTATTTGTGATTGCATTTGTGGTTTTGCATATGCTTCCTTCTATTTTTTTCCCGCAAAGCTTCTTTTTTTATGTTGCGTTCCTGAACCTGTTGCTACTACTTTAATTGTAAATTGTCATGACTTCCCCTTTAGGAAAATAACTTTTATGAACATATACATGTAATATTTAAATGTGCACAGTTATATTTTGCTTGTTTAACAAAGCAATTTTCTTCCCCAACTTTCCTCTGGCAGAATATTTTTTGTTAAAGTAAAGATCTGCTTTTGAATTTGTGGTTTGGATTGAAGTGTGTGTGTCTGTGTGTGTGAAAATTCCGCAGCCACAGCTATGAACCCCTACTATCCGCAACAGCCTGGACAACCTTATCCCAATCCAAATGCTCCTTATGGTAACGCACCTTACCAGCCTCCACTGCCAAACCAGCCAGGGTATCCTGGCCCTGGAGTCTATCCAGGAGGGCCATGCAATCCTCCCATGGTCCCACCAATGCAACCAGGAGGGCCATGCAATCCTCCCATGGTCCCAGTCCCACCGATGCATCCAGGTGGGCCATGTAATCCTGCATTAGGCCCAGGGTATAACCAGGGGCCAGGATATGGGCCTGGGGCAAATTTTGTGCCAAATGCAATTCATGGTCCTGGGCATGGCCATGGCTATGGGCATGGATACGGGGGTGGCCCTCACCAGGGATATGCACATGGTCATCACAAACATGGGAAGAAGCATAAAAAAAAGAAGCATGGCAAGGTGAGAACACAAATCTGACAGAATAAAATAATGAAGTGTAGATCACCCAAATAATGTGTGACTATGGCAAGGTTTATATTGTTTTTAATAAGTGCTATCTTTTTCACAGCATTCTGGGAGCAGCAGCTCTTCCGACTCTGATTAGATTATGAGGATATTTCAAAAGCAAATCTACAGTATATGTACATTCTAAAATATTTGTACAAATAATTCATGTATTCACACCTATATATTCACACACCTATATTCTCGATTCTCTATATATGGATATATGTATTATTCTATTACTTGGCTGAATAAAAGGGTTTTCTAATACAATGATGAATATATTATTATTTAGATTTTGTCTGTCCACCTTCATTTATTTAATAATTTCAGTGCATAATTATTGGTAGGTGCGTGCAACCAACCTGAGTAAACTAAACTGCCACATTTGCACAAATTCTGCCACATTTGCACAAATTCCTAATTTACTTCATTATAACAATATTTACAGTATGTCCTGATAAAAATAAAAGTTACAATTTATATAGATGTGACAATTATTTTTAATACTGTATATTATTCACAAGGAAATTTATTACAATGTCAAGAAGAAACTGTACTAGTCTACATGGCTCATAAAGAACATACTGTATAGCCCTTACATATAAGAATATGTAGCAATTACATATAGGACAATTATTGCACAAAAAAAAAAAAACATGATGTCAACACCTCAAGCTGAAATCCCAAAAAAATCCCCTCAAAACTGATGAACTAAGGTGTTATGTGATCATCTATACTTATTTATAATAATAATAATAATAATAATAATAATAATAATAATACTTATGTATAATAATATAAATACTGTGAATAGTTGTGTGCTGATTTCATAATTTGTTATTTTAAATATATTGTTTTGTAGAAAGATGCTATGCTTGCTTTCTGCTTTAGGTGTTCTTACTGGTAAGTGTCTAAAAGCCACCACCCTAAAATCTCGCAGGGGCAGATTGACCTGCTTCCGGGAACAGTGACTGTTTTAACCTCATTTTAAAGACAGCATGTGCTTTGTTTCATTTAGTATCCTCATTAACGTTTTAATTTACTCATCAACTGTACAGAGATGTCCAAGTACAAGATACAAGATATCTGTCATCCTCAAAGCGCTCACTAAACAGGGAACACTTCAAAATACACATCAAAATACTCCATGTCGATGCCCATGTATTCCTTGGAAAAAGCCAGTGTTCACTGTTGGAATACAGGGAATTCCCATCCTGGCTGTGAAAGTGGAGAGCATGGACCTTAGCCTTAGATGGGAGGATAAACACCATATGCAGAGTTGGGGTTCATGCTGTGGCCAGTCAGATACACCTTCCTTGATGATGTTAAACACCCAATGATGTATGTCAATATACAGTACGCTATCATGGCATTTCATCTTACTATCATAAGTAAATGACAGTAAAAGACAAAAAAAAAGAACTTGATTAAAATGGTGAAATGAAGCAAATGAGCCTTTTGTGTTTTTTTTAATTCACTGAAATACAATAAAATAAAAAATAAAACCCCTCACTATTCAGTTAAAAAGTACCAACACAATGATCAGGTCACCTGTCAGTAATATCAACTTTTCTGCATTTTTCTCTTTGGATGTAATGCCAACATTGTGCAAAATATCCCAGAAGTCTTCACAGATATGCGACATTAATATATTCAAGCAATTGCATAATAACAGATGTGTTAACATGAGTTCATCATCAGTGGGAAAGACAATAAACACCACACTTCTGGTAACAGTCATTACAGATAGTTTGGATAAAAACAGAGTAATGCATCTGATCCAGCTTTAGTCCCTCAGGATTGTTGTTTTATGACAAAAGTGGCATTAATTTCACTACAATACAAATATGATCTTTGTGGTATGACTTCTGACCTTTACAAACTATTGGTTAAAAGTAACCTTTACCCAGCAGATAGCCAACACCCATTCATAAAACAATTTAAAAAGCATACATTTCTTCTGAGCTGTTGCTGACCTAGATGTTAATAATATATCAAGAAGTTAAAAGAAGGTAAAGGACTATTTTTTCTATAGCTGGGTATTTCTGTGGTTTGTGAATGTCCAGAAAATAGTATAATATCTTAATATCATTTGGATGTATTAAAATATACCATATTACCATTTAGCCAAAACAAAACCCCACAGTACTCAAAACCCTACAGTACAAAGTGTCTTTAAAATACTTTAACAGTATTTAAAATAAAAATAAATAACAGGAAGTCTAAAAAAACAAACCCAAAGCTCTCATCTGCACAGCAGAGCAGGTGTTCTGGAAATTGGTTCCTCACATACAGTAGCGGTACAATGGCTAATGAGTCAGTAACGCAATGAAAAGGTTTGCAGTGATCAACTGCTGGCATTTTAGTAACAGTTACTGGTATAAGAGGCACGAGATTTCACAAATTAGTTAAACATTTTTTAAACAATTGATAGTCTTTGGCCCTCCCGGCTGCGTGCTAGTAGTAGCCTTTATGTGGGAGCCCCCTAGTGACGGGGTGGAATTGGACACGACTAAATCAGGGAGAAATCGGGAGAGAAAAAAAACCCTAGATATCTGTCACTGCTTAGTTTGTCCTACACAAATATTTCACATTTCTAATTCTCAGACAAGGATAATTTTCAATTTTCATTTTTTGCAAACTGTGAAATTAACATGTCACTTGGTTCTTTTATTTCTAGCCATGTAACAGGAGTCAATATGATATGGTTCATGATGATATAATAGCAGGAGTCAACATTTGGTCATGTTTGACTATAGATTATTTGCAGTTGATATCACCGCTTGTCCATGATTCACCGGAGTTCTGTTTTATGGACTGCCACTATTCAATTTCATAGAGATATCAAAGATGTTCATATAAACAACACCGCGGTCCCTTTCATGGCGATACTGACCTATTTGCTCCAACAAGTTGACACTGCTCAACCACCACTGCTAATGCCCAGGGCTGATTACATCCCATCTATTCTATAGGATATCTGTGAGAGGAACTTCATTTTTGAGAACAAATGTTGTCATGTGTAGATGAGATCTAGCTTTAACTGTCTGTCTAGCAACTGTCTGACTGGAGCTTTTTAGACTGTTTGTCATTTACTGTATTGGATTTTGAAGACACTTTTATGGTCTTGGCTACTGAATAATTAATTAATTAAATTGCTCTTTAGTTTATCAAGAAATAAAAATATGTATTGAGATATTAAGATATCATAATGTCGAAAATATTTTGAGATATAATTACATTTATGGACATTTAAAACAAAACCAAGAAAAACTAAAGTGTAATGAAATAAAGAAATTAAAATTGATTTAGATAGCTTTTTTTCTCAACAAGGTCACCAATAGCTCAGCAAAAAGGTTTGCACTTTTTATTGTTTTACAAATGTGTGTTGGCTATCTGCTGGGTAAAGGTCACTTATAGTGCCATGAAAAACTCTTTGCCCCTTACTGATATTTTTCCTTTTTTGCATATTTACCACACTTAAATAATTTATATGGTCAAAAAAATAATATTACATACAGATAACCAGAGTAAAAACAAAATGCAGTTTTTAAAAGTGGAGAAGGGAAAAAGCTGTCCAAACCTGCCTGGCCCTGTGTGAAAAAAAATGCCCCTATACCTAATAAGTGTTTGTACTACCCCTGACGGGAACAACTGCAATCAAGCATTTGCATAGGGGTCTCTCACATCGACTGCGGAGGAATTTTGGCCCACTCTTCTTTTCAGAATTGTTTTAATTCAACCACATTGGAGGAATCTCATTCAGATTTAAGTCAAGACTTTGACTGGGCCACTCCAAAAGGTCAGGCCTGGGAATGACAAAAGAAATTTAACTCAACTTTCCAAAAATGTCATTAATCACAGTTTGTTCATAATTCAGCAGGGGGGATCTACTTTTCCACATATGGCCAGGTAGGTTAGAACAGATTTCCTGTAACAAATTAAATCATAATTTAAAAACATGTATCACATACAAAGTATATATCACATACACGACATATCACATACACGAGATTTCACAAATTAGTTAAACATTTTTTAAACAATTGATAGTCTTTGGCCCTCCCGGCTGAGTGGTAGTAGTAGCCTTAATGTGGGAGCCCCCTAGTGACGGGGTGGAATTGGACACGACTAAATCAGGGAGAAATCGGGAGAGAAAAAAAAACCTAGATATCTGTCACTGCTTAGTTTGTCCTACACAAATATTTCACATTTCTAATTCTCAGACAAGAATAATTTTCAATTTTCATTTTTTGCAAACTGTGAAATTAACATGTCACTTGGTTCTTTTATTTCTAGCCATGTAACAGGAGTCAATATGATATGGTTCATGATGATATAATAGCAGGAGTCAACATTTGGTCATGTTTGACTATAGATTATTTGCAGTTGATATCACCGCTTGTCCATGATTCACCGGAGTTCTGTTTTATGGACTTCCACTATTCAATTTCATAGAGATATCAAAGATGTTCATATAAACAACACCTACACTAGTTGTATTTTTTTTTTTAATG
Organism: Clarias macrocephalus; assembly: GCA_011419295.1. Lineage (NCBI taxonomy): Eukaryota > Metazoa > Chordata > Actinopteri > Siluriformes > Clariidae > Clarias > Clarias macrocephalus. The sequence continues at coordinate 32,099 of JAAGKR010005407.1, read as the reverse complement.
TCATAAAACAACAACCCTCATATGATCAGAAATAGCAGTTTTTAGTTTGTAGCCAAACAAACTGTAATATCCATTACTAGATTATGGAGTTTATGCTTATTTTTAAATATGTATTTTACATGTCCTGGGCCAACATCATTTGGCTTTTAATTAACTTTTATTTCATACTAATTCAAATCATAATTTGTGCTTCTCATATACATTATAATCTATTGTTTAATGTTTCTACTGAGTTTATCAAAAGTCTCTATACACTGGGAAAATTACACTTTATCAAAATGTATTTCTGTCACATACATAATCATACACAGTATAATATGCAGTGAAATATCACTGCAGAGAGGCTGGAGCAGTCGTGACGACAGCCAACCTCACCTGTGCCATCTTGGATTACCTTATGATGAACACATGTTAACACATCTGATGTTATGCCTGTTAAGTAATTGCCTAAATATATTATTACATATGAAGGCATTTGAGACTCCTTGTAAAATGTTGGTGTTATATGTGCCCACCTTTTAAAGTAAGACGAACAATAAGAGAAAAAGAAAAGTTAAATCACAAACAAGTTAACATGTAGACAGACAAATTGATTTTTTATTTGTGTATTTCATGTGTTTAATGTGTTGGCATGGGGCTTAGCTGGCACAGAGTTCAAGGCTGTTGATCTCTGTTAGTACTCCAAATTCCCCAGATTCCAATCCGACTGAGCATCCATGGAATGCACCGGACAAATAAGTCTAACCCACAGTGGCCCCACCCTGCAACCCACAGCACCCAAAGGATCCGCTGCTAATGTACTGTGGTCAAATACCACAGCTGCCCACAGAGGTCTTGTGGACTCTGGTTTTTTGAGGAGCCAAAGCTGCCCTGTTGGAACAAAGGGAATCCACACAATATTGGAAATTATGTTTTGGGTCTTAATGTTATGGGTAATCAGTGTAATTGTGCATTTAACATCTTCAAGGAAAGTGTATGGGACTGGCAACAGCATGAAATTTGTAGTAATCATTACTCATTACATTTTATTCTTTCATGGATTAAACAACATGACCTCATGAATTAATTGCTTAAAATAAAATTAACACTATCTCCATCCTTTTAGTGACTCAATTAAAATGATACAAGTAATATGTATATACTGTACAGTATACTGTATATAATGTATATTGACTGCTCACCATCAATCTTGTTCCCTTGAAGGTCACACTTCCTTTGTTTTGCAGACTGTACATGTGATTTAAAAAAAATCACTTTGTTTAACAGCTTTTTCTTGGGGGAGGGGGGGGTTGTATTGGATTGTACATAGAACAATATCGGACCTCTGAAAAGTACAAGTATGCATATCTATACTTGGTTTGGGCCCCTTTTGCAGCAATTACTGCCTTAATGCAGCATGGCATGGAAGCTATCAGCCTGTGGCACTGCTGAGGTGTATGGAAGACCAGGATGCTTCAATACCGGCCTTCAGCTCTTCTGCACTGTTCGGTCTCATGTCTCTCATCTTTCTCTTGGCGATGCCCGATGGATTCTCTACGGGGTCCAAGTCAGGCGAGTGTGCTGGCTAATCAAGTAGTCCCATGGTCATTGAACCAGGTTTTGGTGCTTTTGGCAGTGTGGGAAGGTGCCAAGTCCTGCTGGAAAATGAAGTCAGCATCCTCATAAAGCTTGTGTGCGAAAGGAAGCATGAAGTGCTCCAAAATCTCCTGGTAGCTGCGTTGACCCTGGACTTAATGAAGCACAATGGACCAACACCAGCAGATGACATGGCTTCCCAAAATAACACAGACTGTGGAAACGTCACACTGGACTTCAAGCATCTTGCCGTGTGTGCCTCTCCATTCCATGAGATGCAAAAGTTGTTTCTTCCACACTTTTCCCTTCCACATAACTTTCTATTAATGTGCTTTGATACAGCACTTTGGGAACATCTAACTTCTTTTGCAATTATCTTTAAAGGCTTTCCCTCCTTATGGAGGATATCAATGACGGTTTTGTCTACTGTCAGGTCAGGTCGGCAGTCTTTCCCATGATTGTGCTTCCTACTGAATCCGATTAAGAGACCATTTAAAGGCTCAGGAACCCTTTGCAGGTGTTATGGCTTAATTAGCTGATTAGAGTTGGACACTTTGAGCCTAGAATATTGCACCTTTTCACAATATTCAAATTTTCTGAGATTGTGGATTTGGGGTTTTCATGAGCTGTAAGCCATAATCATCACAATTATGACAAATCACAGCTTGATCTTGCTTTGGATGTAATGAGTCTATCTCATATATTAGTTTCACCTTTTAAGTTGCATTACTGAAATAAATTAACTTTTGCACAATATTCAAATTTTTTGAGTTTCACCTGTATATATATATATATATATATATATAACTGTATATATTAACATTTTCTCACTGCCCAAAGACAAAATACTTAGCATCTGATTTTATTATGGTTATTGATAATATGTGCTGATATGTGTAAACATCTATCATCTTTTTGACACTGCAGTAAAATAAACAGACCTGTCTGGGTGTGTTTCCATGTAACTTAGGTATGTAGGCGAGCCTGTCTCTTTAATTTTCTGTTCACACCATTCACAAATGTTATGACTTCGAGCATGCGCATGGAGAAATGACATTTCCGGCACACCTGTTGCTCTGTGTAGATGTGATACAGCTTCAGGTAAGTGCATCTTTGCTCCCTCTCTGTAGCTTTTAGACTGATTGCTATTTTAGACACTTTTTAGGGTAGGATTTTGTTTTGGTACTTGATACAGCTTTTGATTGCTGTTTTGTTTATCAAGCAATATATATACTCGAGGTGTGGCGTTTATGGTCCTTTAATTTAGTCTTTTTTCTATTTCAATTTCTTTCTTACTATTTCAATTCATACATATTTGTACAAGTACATTTTGTGCTTCTCATATATACAGCCTGCCTCCCATTAAAAAAAAAAAAAAAAAAACCTGCAGTATTAGGTCTGTAGCTTTTATTACAGTACACGTTTGGCAGAGGCATTGTTTTAACATCACTTTACATGTCACTATCTGGCCCATCCCACTAGAATAATACCAAAATCAGTGCAAATAAGTTAACATTACACCTGGGAGGATTCAGCATTAATTTGGCTCACTCATACTCTCTCTCTCTTTCCCTCTCTCTCCCCTGTGTGTCTGTATGCATCGGAAGTGAAATAACAGGATCAATATTATAGCATTGTTTGATATTTTTTTTTAGTAGTCACAGTAATAGTCTGTGTTTTTCATGTGAATCATTAGATCATGTGATACATGAAATAATTAAAAACATAAAAATTTATATTTAATCCCATACTATACATAATTACCAAAAGCTCACACATTTTTGCAGCAGAATCAATAGTCAAAGATTTAGGCTCCCTTTATTATTTGGAAGAAGTCCATTTTTTACTTATTATTTTATTTATTTCATTAGTTTATGTAACATACATGATTATTAATGTTCAAATTATTTAATACATGTTTACAAATAAAATATTAATAATAAAATTTTTCTTCAGTAGAAAAAAAAATACCCATATGTTTCAGAATAACACATTTCTGTAACATTTCTTTTTGTCTAGAGGGGCATTAAGGTTTGTTACAAATCCTTTAGTGATAAAAGGAGATTCCAACCACTTTCTAAAGTTCCTGCGCATTCCACTCTTTCACAGATGTATTGCAAATGATCCTGGTATTGGCTCATGCCAGGACAAAAAATACCCATAGATGGGATAAACTTATCATTATGTTAGTTAGATCATTCAAGTTGTCAGTTGACTTCATTTTATTACCACGTAATGTTGCTTAGCCTAGACATGACAAATCAAAGCAATCCTAGATCATATCACTGTCTCCAGAGGCTTACATAGTGGGCACTGTGCAAGGGAAGTGCATTGCGATCATACACTTCTCTTCTTACCCTGACTACACTTCCTACCCTGGTGATCCCATCTCTCTGACAAATCAGACAAATTAAATATGATCATAGACAGACAAACTAAGCTTCATTAAATTGGTATTTATTTAATATGATTCTTGGTATTTGTTAGGACCATTATTTTGAGTTTTTAAAGTAGGCAGCTAATTTTATTTTAGCGTTACAATATTAATCAATCTTCTCTTTTTCTTTGTCTTGAACTGCTACTTATTTATAATTGTGAGGCGAAATGTTATGTTAGAGAATACTGACATATATCTTTATGTGTTTAATATTAAAGAAGGAGTATCAGCCGGGCAACAGCATGAACCCCAACCAACCACATGGTTCTTACCCTCCCCAAGGTCCACCCCAAGGCCCTTGCCCACCCCAAGGCCCTTGCCAACCACAAGGCCCATTTCCTCCACCATCACAGCCAGGATTCGGAGGTCCCTGTAATCCACCGATGAACCCAGGCTGTGTTCCTGAACAACCTGGGCATCCTCACTCACCTGAGCATCATGGCCACGACCATGGTCATGGTCACGGCCATGGTCATGGTCATGGTCATGGGCATGGGCAAGGGAATCACGGGCATGGGCATCATGGGCGTGGCCATCATCATGGCAGTGGGCATTGCTAAAATGGCAAAAACTAAAATGCATGGTAAGGTTAGCATGGGCAAAGGGATGTTTTAATATATTTAAACTAAGAAGTGGAAATTAAGATATGTATTAAAGTTGTGTGTAATAATTTGCAGTAACTAAATATTATGATCCTAACAGGAGCCCTAGCAGCCTTCAGTTGCAGGAAGAGTGCAGGAAGATTCACTTCACATGAAACAAACTCTCTGTCCTTCTTTTACTAATTGTTGAATACCTTGCTATACAGAAAAATATGTATTAACCATCACTCAGAACATATTCTTTTTAAAGCATTTAACATCGTGGCTATATGAGATGAATGCTTAGAATAAATTTCATACTTTATTTCTGTCCTCTTATTGACTTTTTAAAAATGCATAAAATGAATAAAAGCCAACAAACTAAAAGAAATTACATCAGAGGATATCTTAAAACATATATTGCATAACATAAATTTTGTGATTTTCTTTTTGCCAACTGAGGGTTAAAAATTTGCCAAGGAGGCCAAGTTCATTTATTTTATTTCTCCATGTAGCTAGTAAAGACTTTTGTATGATGGAAACAGAGTTTAATGGGACTCTGACATCACCTCGGGAACCTACACGGGCTATTGCTAGCACCTCCAGTCTTAGTAACAGTTAAGAAGTAACCTATTACAACCAACACAGCTGATTCGGTGAAGTCATCGCAGCCAAATTCGGTGTGCAGGAGGCCATAGTTCTGTTAGTTGAGGACTCGCTAGGACACAGTGAGTGAGAAGGTGATGTATCAGAAAAAAGAAAACAATTGTGGAAGAAAATGTACTATGTCCCCTCCATTAAGGGCAATGAAAAGGACATTTACACATACAGGTGGTTTTAATGTTATGGCTAGGTTTTGGGTTTCTATTATGGCCAGCATTTACGTTTTTAGCAATTTGTGCTGCATTGGCTTTTCTGTGGGATTGGACCAGACAATCACCAGTTTACTGTTATATACTGTAATTGATCATCTTAATTAATGCACTTGGTGGTGTTAATGTTATTGCTGATTATGTCCAAAAACAACACCATCTGTTGGTCCTCTGTAGCATATCAGTCTGCAGGTAGGACGGCAACAGCACAAAATGCAATTTTAGTACATTGGTGACACCGTAATATAATGTGGAAAGTGGAAAGAACAAGAGTATCTTAAAGTTTTTACTAATAATGAACATTTTACATTTAGGCATTGGGCAGATGCTTTTCTCTAGAGCGACTTACAAAAATGCTTAAGCTTCTATCATTGGACAGATCCTTGCATACTGGGTTAGTTGGTTACTAATTAAATTCCATTATTCATACCATTAGCTATACACTGTTTGGAACATGTAGGTGTTAGTCCAAGTATTGGAGAAACAGATACGTCTTGAGTTGTCGTTTAAAGATCATCAACGACATCTAGGGAAAAGGGCCCAGAAAAGAGTGCCGCCCTTGATCCCTGAGAGATGGTGGGATGAGGCAAGCAGTGCTGGAGGATTGGAGGGAATGTGGTGCAGTGCGTGGTGTGATTAGACAGAGAGGTAAGTGGGTGCTGGGCCATTTTTAGCTTTGTAGGCAAGCATCAGGGTTTTAAATTTGATGCAGGCAGCTACGGGAATCCAGTGGAGGAATGGGGTAATGTGGGAGAACTTGGGATGTGTTAAAAAAAAAAAGATGTGCGTACAGCTGCATTCTGGATCAGCTGCAGAGGACGGGTGGTGGATAGAGGAGGACCATCCAGAAGAGAGTTGCGGTAGTCCAGTCTTAAAATAACAAGCACCTGAGTATCCTGTGAAGAAAGACATGGAATTGGAAAAGTCAATTGAAAAGTGAAATGGAAAAGTGATTTCTTCTGACAAAGAAATCAACAAGAGCAAGTAAGGTGTGGGGAAAAATGACAGTTGATTGTCCGGAGTTACCCCAAGATTGCGAACAGTAGGTGAATGAATGATCTGATTGTTGTCCAGGGAGAGTCTTAACTGGGGGATGAATCCCCAGGGATGAACAGCAGTTTGGTTTTACTCAGATTGAGCTTCAGCTAATGAGCGATCATCCAGGATGAGATGTCTACCAGATATGCTGAGGTATCTGGGTAGAAATCTGAGTGTCTGAGAGAGGAAAGAAGACGATAAGTTGTGTGTCATCTGCATAACAATGACAAGGGATGTTTGGTTGTAAACAGTGCTTCATCTTTTTTTTAGAAGTTTAGTAACAAAAGAGAGAAGTGATACCAGGCGATAGTTGCTGATGTCTGGGAATAAGCCATGACTTCTTGAAAGCAGCAGGCACATGACCAGATAATGCAGAGTGATGGATGATGTTTGTGATGAAGGGAAGGTGTTCTTGTGGGATGGCCTGGAGCATTGCACAAATTTATAAAATGTTAAATCGAGGTTCCAACGTAATAGTATATAAACTGAAAAAGTTATGTACATTTTGGTTATAATTACATAACAAATATAATGTACATAAGTTTACATTATGGTTTTACATTTTGAGGTAAATAGGTTGACATTCTAAGAAGATCAAGGCTGATGCCAGATACACATTAACCTTTTATCTTAATGCACTTCCTGACCATCGGGCATGGTCCCAAGTTAAATGCTTCTCTCGAGGCCAAGCTGTGCCTACTGTATGTCTCTATGATAATGTGAAGGTCTGTGCGATACAGTCATGCTGATTGGGTTAGCACCTATGCATTTGAATGACATTGTTATGCTGATGGGATTTAGGGCTGGGGAAATTCCATTACCGGGCTGATTCCTGTAGTGCATGCTTTATTTAGATTGTCTCCACCTCTATATATCCCTCCACATTGAAAACTCTACAGTGCTGAGCTATAGTCAGACTTGGATGACTGCAGTGAAGCACAGTGAGTTCTCAATAAAGAGTAACTTCTGCTTGAAAGATATCCCAGTTTCTGCTTCGACAAGGAAAAAAAGTTTCCAACAGGTCTAATGAACAGGTGGTGTGACTGGAAGACGAGATGATGTATCGTCCTCCAATCTTTATATTGTAAAGTTAATTTGAGGTCATCTTATTATTTATTAACTTGGAAATTTGACTAGATCTGGAAAATGGTCGTTGGAAAGTAAGAATAAAGATCATTGACATTACAGGGAGAACAATGAGAGAGGAAGTTGCACTAATCTCGTGCAATAGGAGGTATTGCCAAATAAGGAATGAGGGAACAGAGAGAAGAGGTGTTTTATAGACATATGACAGAGAACAAAGAAAAATGGAAATTTGGGAAGTAGATTATTTAGAATGGTAAAAATGCTTTGTTGAACTCACAAAGTTGTTCATCACATAGGCATGTTTTGGTAAACCGGATGTTATTTGAATTCAGCATGTGAAGTTATCCTTGTGAGTTTGGTTAAGATGATAATTTTATTAAAGCCAGGTTTTTACTGGAGTGATGTTCTTCCAAGTGTTATGAAGCAGTATTCATTAGTTTTGTAATAGAAATATTCCAAATTGTATTTGCCTCAACATAATCAACAAATAACAAAACATACAGAAAAAAAAACTGCCAACAAAAGTAAGTATACCCCAAGTCAGTAGTAGAAATTTCCCTTCTATTTACTCTCTTTCTTTCTATCCTACTTCCTTTTTTTCTTTCTTTCAAACATGGAAGGAATAGGACCTTATGGTCAGAAATGGAAGTCCATCAGTGTGAGTGATCTACATACCTACCTGAGGCTTGTCATACTAGCTGCTGTGTTCAGGTCCTAAGGAGGGGGGTGCTTCTATGCTTTGGCATGACCATGGTGAAGCCCAGGTAGGTGATGACATCCATGCCCATGATGATGCCTATGTAAAAAGTCAGGGTTCACTGGTAGATTACAGGGATCTCCCTATCCTCGCTGTGATGGTGGATGGCATGGGCCTGGGCCTTGAATTGGAGGATAAGCACCAGTTGGGGTTCATGCTGTTACCAGTCGGAAAGTTGGGGTTCATGCTGTTGCCAGCCCGATAGGTCTTCCCTATCACACAATGATTCAAATTAGAATTTTATTTGACACATACACAACCACACACAGTATGATATGCAGTGAAATGCTTATACAACTGTCCGTCACCTAAAAAGGAAACATAGGATAGAATAGAATGCATGTCAGTATTCTCTAGCATGACATTTCACCATAAATAAATAATAGTTCAAGACTAAGAAAACAAGCAGAGCTTGGTAAAATGTTAGTGTGTGTCAACATCTTGATTTTTATAATTGCCTTTTGAGGGTTATAAATTAAAAATGTCAAATAAAAAGTACCAATATGCATGAAACAAAATATAAACTATTTTATTAAATAAAATATTTCCTGCCTTTGTCTCTTTAGATTTAATGTCAACATTGTGCAGAGTGTCACTCTCTACAGATAGGGGACATTAATATTTTTTGGCATGTACATGCATAACAATAGACATGTTAACATGAGTTTACCATGAGCGGGAGAGACAACTCTACATAGGTTTACAAAAATGGAGGATAGACACATCTCTGGTAAGGGATATTAGATTGTTTGGCTAAAAACAGCTTGCTGCTTCTGATTCCAATTCAGTCTCCGAGGATTGTTTTTTTTTATGACAATTGTTTTGTGATCATATTTTGTAATATGACTTTTCACCCAACAAATATGTGGGTTAAAGTGTTTAAAAGTGACCTTTACCCAGCATAGCCAACACCCAACATTAAAATGTAAAATCATAATGTTGACACACACTAACATTTTAGCAAGCTCTGCTTGTTTGATTAGTCTGTTATTTACTTATGGTGAAATGTCATGTTAGAGAAACCTTTCTGCTGAGATGTTGCAGAGAATCAAGTGGTGTAACCATTTACACTATCTATCGTATCTTTTTTTGTTTATTATTTATTTATTTATTTTTATGCCATTTGTTTATTGGAGTTCTACAATTTTTTTTAGCCTTCACAATCTCAGTTAATTGTGCCAATACTCTTCATCTTTTGCAGTTCCTTTTCTTTAATTGCTGTGATACTTACAGTATATAAATTAATTTAATAATTTAGATGGAAAAAAGATGGAAAGCCAGTGTGCAAAATACTTACAAACGTGACTGTGTGTCAAACAGCCTCCGATTACATAATGGTTACAGCTATTATTTGCTGGTATAAACAGAGGGATGTCTCCTAAACAACAGTAGCCTGCTGTAGTTGAGGCTGTCGCTTTAATTTTACTTCCTCATTCTTTCCTGAAGCCATCATGTGCTGACGCGTCACTGCGTGGGTGGCGCGGATTGTAGGGACCTGTAGACCAAAAACAAACTAACGAAATAAAGCAAAAAACACTTTCAGATAAAGATTTTTTCGTCTAAGATTCTCTCTCTCTCTATCACACACACACTGTCTGGGTAATTATGTATGAAAACACGGTTTCTAAGGTTACTGTACACGAGGTGCAATTCAGATGGCAAAAAAAAAAGAAAGAAAGAAAAAGTGCATACTTCACGCATGCGCACTGACACCAAACCGTGGAACATAATTATCTGGCACACCTGTTCCTCTGTGTAGACGTCATCTAGCTTCAGGTAAGCGCACTTTATCTGCCTGTTTGTCATTTTTAGACAGTTTTCCATTTATTTTATTGTTTTTTAAAGATAGATTGTTTTTTGTGGTAGGGTTTCTTTTGGTACTCGGTAAATCATCGATTGCTGTTTTGTTTACTTAAACTTAGAAGTAAACGGCTACAGAAAAATAAAGCAATGTGCAAGGTTTTTTTTTTTTTTATCATTAATTTCTTACTGTTGGTGTCCTTTTTTACCAGGAAGATCAGCAACAGCTCAGCAGGAGGGTATGGACTTTTTCTTGTTTTAGAAATGGATTTTGGTTCATTTGTTTTGTTAGGTGAAATATATACTGCAAAATATGATCACAGATCAGTTGTATTTATTAAAAATGGAAAATAAATGCCCCTGTTGTCATAAAACAACACTCCTCAGAGACCGAAAATGGATTATCATCCATTTTAGCCATACAGTTTGTATTGTCCAGAGGTGTGGTGTTTCATTTTGGCTTTTTTTTTTTTTTTTCATTTCTTATTCTTAGACAAAATCATTAACCAACAATACTTTCTTTCTTTTCATACTATTTCAGTTCCTTCATAATTGAACAAGTTGATTTTGTGCATCTCATATACACTGCCTGGCCAATCCAAAAAAAAAAAAATTGTGCTGTAAAATAAAACATTGGAACATCTGTAGCTTTAACAAGTATAGCAGTGCACAATGCATTGTTTTATCTTTTTTCTTTCTTTCTTTTTTTTTTTTTTTACAATGTCACAATTGGACATGGGCCAGTTTCAAGGTATACCAGATAGCACTAAAATTTCCGTTTTACTGCCCCTGCGGTATAACCTGTTTTTAGAGAAGCTTTAGAGAATACAGGAATCAACCAGAGGCACAGGAAGGGGTTGTTACTCTATGCTGCACGAGTCCAACCCCCTGGGGCAGCAGCCAGTTAGCTGCCAGTTAGCTGCAAAATTCTCCCTGTCAAATAGACAAAGTCGGTTATATAGAAATTTTTCCAGTAGCCATTAAAGTAAACATTTGCAACCAGCTGTGAGAGTAATTGTGTCTAGCATCGGTGAAATACATATTACTGTATAGGCTTGGTACCAACAGAACTAACATGGCTAATTAACTCCCTAACATCAGTTAGTTTCATAAGATCATTTCACAGGGTGGAGAACAGCACAGAAGTACTAATTTTACTTTTAATTTAGTACCATAATTAAATGCATCTGGTATCATGTCTAAACCTTGCACCATAACGCAATATACAGTGTTGTTCATAGTCACATTTTTTAAAACGGAGAACAAGAATAATACCAAAAATCAGTGCGAATGAGAATATTACACCCGGGATAATTTAGAAGAGCTGTGCATGTGTGGAATAAAGTTTGCTCACTTGCACACACTTTCCTCTTGTGTCTGTAGTAGTATGTTTTAACATAAAATGAAGAATTATTAAATAATGCAATGCATAAAGATTTGTTTAATCCAGGATTGTATGTGTATTATGTATATTTAAGTTCAAAGTCATTGAGTCATTACAGTTTTAGGCTTTTTTTAAGGAACTGCATTTATTTTGAACAAGTCAAAAATAAAGGAATGGGGGGGGGGGCATAAATGGGAAAATGCGATTATTCAGGTCATTAGCTGACACATAATAATTGCCACATAATGTTGCTGAGGCTAGACCTGACTAATATAAGTGACCCCAGTTCATAACACTGCTTCCAGAGGCTTATACTACAGGCTCATACTTTGCTGACGCCTGCATCTTCAGTTGTTTTCTTTGCCTGATGCAGGTCAATAATTTCACCCTTCTCAAACACATTAGCATCTTTTCCTCAACCATTGGACGCATCTAACATGGTTGTTTAGGTAATGAGAAACTTTACACTGCATCAGTTAGGGGTAAAAGAATTGTCAGCTTAAACCTTTTAATCATTGCAATAATTTTAACAAAGTGCTTATTTAAATCCAAATCCTTTTTTTAAATAATAAACATACTTTGTTTATTAATGAATCTACAGGGTGGCTCATGCATAGTAGAAATGAATATTTTTGCAAATTGTAAGTTTTTCAATATGATCCTTTAAATTATTGCTGTTTTTGTAAACTTGTCTCTCCCACTCATGATGACCTCTAGTTTTAAATTATTAATTGCTTAAATAGTTTATTTAAATATATATCTCATCTCTGGAGACTTTTGGAACACCCTGTGCATTATATCTGCCCACATTTTCGTTAAAGATCATACACAGACAAACTGGCTTTTTTTAATATCGATATTTGTTTATTGTAATTGTTTGCATTTGTTATTGACCATTATTTTCACATTTGGAGTATTTAAAGTCTGCAACTAAATTCCTTTTTATGATGCACCATTTTTATTAATCTCCTTTTTGCTTTGTGTTGAACTGTTAATTATTTACATTTGTGAGGAGAAGTGTAATGTTGGAGAATATTGACATATATGTTTATCATCAAAGAAAGAATATCGATCTAGCAACAGCATGAATCCCAACTATCCACCTGCTGCTTATCCTCCATTCCAAGGCCCAACCCCGTGCCCTCCACCACCACAGCCAGGAATGCCAGTTCCCTGTATTCCACCGATGAACCCAGGCTGTGTTCCTCCACAACCTGGCCCTCATCATGGCCATGGGCATCACCACGGCCATGAGCACCATGGACATCATGGGCACCATGGACATCATGGGCACCACGGGCATCATGGGCACCACGGCCATGGGCATCACCATGGGCATTGATAGTGTGGCAAAAACAATTTTTGGTAAGGTTAGGATGGGCAAAGGGATATCTTAATATAAACTTAAAGAAGTATAAATTAACATACTCTATGTAATAAAGTTGTGTGTAATAATTTGACAAAACATATTATGATCATAACAGGGCCCATAGCAGCCACTGAAGTTTTTCGTGACTGAAGAGTGCATGAAGACCCACTTCAGATGAAACAAACTCACTGTTCTACTTTTACCCTCTGTCAAATATTCTGCTATAAATAGAAACATGTATTAATCACCACTCATAATATATTTAATCTTGATGCATTTAACAATGTGACTACACAAGATGATTGCTTAGAAAACATTTATTAATACTTAATTAATACTTTATTGCTGTTATTTTACTGCCTCATTAAAAATGCATAACATGAATAAAGTCTATCAAACTAAAAAGAATTCCATGAGATGATTTCTTTCTAAATATATTCAATAACATTGTGTGTTTCTTCATGCTAGAAAATCCTTTAAACCCTTTACCATCAGTGTAAATTGTAATCCACTTTTTTATGGGGGGGGGGTCAATCAAATTGCAGTATTTATGTATTTTATTTGTGTAGGTGCAATATTTTTTTTCTTACCGCTTACTTTATTCTAGGTCAAATGTGACCCACCCCCAGCAGACTGGGCTTTTTTTTTTTTTTTTTAGTTGCCAAATGCCTGAATACACACAAACAACCCCAAAAGAGTCCACTGCAATTTACTCCAGAAAACTTCTGGAATGTCATCAAGAGGAAGATGGATGGTCACAAACCATCAAGCATCACTGAGATGTTTGCTTTTTTTTTTTTTTTTGTTTTTTTTTTCCAAAAAGAGTGGTCTAAAGTTACCCAACAGCAATGTGGAAAAACTGGTGGAAGACATGCCAAAATGCATGAAAACTGTAATTGCAAATCGGGGTTATTCCACCAAATACTGATTTATTAGTGTTATTTGACCAAAGAATTAACACAATTTGTTTACAAATTATATTAGTTTTTTTTGTTGAGTTATTAAAGCTCATATACAGTTTTTTTTAACTTACCACGCCATCTGCTGAATTTTGAGATGAAGTAATGATACTGAACGATAATGAATGTTTTTTTATGATAAGGATGTTCTCTTCAAGTCAAGACTCTTCAAGTGTTTTATTGTCATTTCAACCATATACAGTTCAGTACACAGTGAAACGAAACAACATTCCTCCAGGACCAAGATGCTATAAGGTCTTCCTGTGTCCTGATTGTGATGGCTAAATACACCTGTGAAAAGCCTATTAAAATTATGTTCAGTAGTTTTTACATGACGCATGCACAAATATATATAAATAAAATGTATCATGAATGGACAGACATGGCAACTTTTTACGTTTTATTATATGTATAGATATAAAAGAAGATACACACACGCGCACATCCCTTTACAGTCTCCATAAAATACTTGTGGACCTGAATGCATATTATGGTTTTTAATATTAACAAAGAAATTATGACATGAATTGAAAGTGCACAACTCTTCCGTTGACTAAAATGAACAGTACATGTAGATGTGTATATTTAGTTGGTTTGTTACCAACTGTAGCAGCCAGGTGATTGCAAGCCATGGCAATTGCTATTACTGTACTTACTTATATGAAGTATGTATATGAGGGATGTCTCGTCAAACTAGTAAACTTTAGTGAACAAACCTGTCTGGGTGTGTTTCCAGGTAACGGGTATGTAGCTGAGCCTGTTTCTTTAATTTTCTTTCCACTTTCTTTAGACTTTGTGTGACTGTTGAAGCCTTCATCTGCTGATGTGTCACTAATGGGTGGGGTTGTTGGTGACTGTAGCCCAAAATAAATGGACAACATTGCAACAAGTTCAATTAAAAGCTCTTTTTTTTTTCTATATCCTTCACATAAAGTTCTTATCTGGGTTCCCATGTATGAATATACTGTTTTCAAGTTACTATCAATAAAGTTGACATGAAAACAGAGGATCATAATTGTCCGGCATGCCTGTTGTGTTGTGTAGATGAGATCTAGCTTCAGGTTTTGTAAGTGCACCATATATATATATAGATAGATAGATAGATAGATAGATAGATAGATAGCTTTTAGACTGTTAACTGTTTATTCACAGTAAAACCTTGGATTGTGAGTACCTTGGTCTGCGATTGTTTTGCAAGATGAGAAGAAACTGTAAATAAATAAATAAATAAATAACCCTGTAAACGAGCAAGGCCTTGAAATATGAGCGGTATTGTGGGTAATTGTCTCCACCTCTCTCTGGTCTCAATCATTACAGCAATAATTATTTGCAAAGGTAAAATGCAGATTAATTTGTTTGATTTTTACACTGACAGTCAATGAAAACTTTGAGGCCATACTTTTTAACATAAGTTTTATTTTAGAACCCAAAACTGTTTTTGTTTCATATAAATCATTTCTTGAGGTTGCTGACATGCATTAACAAAGATTTAAGGTTTCAAGAATAACTTAAACACGGTAAATTTAACAAAAGAAAATTGCGTCTAACACACACAAATTCCTACAACAGTCAATAGCGGGTATGGCCCCCATGTGCATTGATGCAGGCGGCCATCCTTTGGCGCATACTCCTGACAAGACGGAGAATAGGCAGGCCACGGCACAACCCATACGTCTCGCAATCTTGCTGTAGCTCAAGCCGGCTTCCACCATACCCAGTGCCCGGAGATGCTGTTCACGTGGTAGACGTGGCATGATGACGTTCACTGGACTAATAATGGTGGTCTTTATTGGGCCCTTATATAGGCCTCCAAAACCAATCCTCAAATTATTCATGTACGTATTGAGGATTGCACCATGGGTGTTTGGGCCACATTTGAAAAGAGACCATCCCGTGTGCAATGAACTGTGAAACCATGACAACTCAACATTGTCTGAACTACCCAAACAGCAAGATATCAGCAAATCCACAAGGATCATTTCAAACCCCAGTACAAATAGAAACACTCGTACATTTATACCTGAAAGTTTCTATTGACTGTCAGTATACTTTATATTTTGTAGTAATCATTTTTATATGAATATTTTGGGGTTGTGGAAGGAATCATCGGAGTTTCCACTATTTCTTACGTGGAAATTCAGTTTGATATAGCAGTGCTTTGGATTACAAGCATGCTTCTGGAAGGAATAATGCTTGCAATCCAATTTTTTTTTATGTGTAATTTGTTTTATGCACTTTTTAAGGTATGTGATTGCATTATCTGCTTGAAACTTTATTAGGCTGCAGTTTTGTTTAGAAATACCCAAGTATTGCAAAATAAAAAAATTTGTTTGTTCATTCTGTAGATATTGTCCTTTATCAACAGCAACTCTCAGCAGAAAGGTATGCACTTTTTCTTGTCTTAGAAATGGGTGCTGGTTCACTTATTTGTTTGGTAAAAAATTGTCATGTCCTTGCACGTGTGCACTGACGTAAAAAAAAAAAAAAGAGGAGTTAAATTCTTCAGCACACCTGTTGTGCTGTGTAGATGACATCTAGTTTCAGGTACGTGCACCTTACCTGTCTGTGTGTAACTTTTTTAACTATTTATTTAATTCTTTTTTAAAAATACACTTTTTACGGTATGGGTTTGCTTTGGCTGTTTGATAATTTGTTGGGCTGCTGTTTTGTTTATCAATCAATAAAAAGAAAATATGAATAAAGATATCATAATGCATCCGAAGGATATTAAGATATAATTGAATCTATGAGAACTGAGAATAAAACCCTGAAATACCAAAATAAAGCAAAATGATGAAGTGTTTTTGTTTTTATTTTAGATATCGGCCTTTATCAACAGCATCAGCAAAATCTCAGCAGAAAGGTATGCACTTTTTCCTGTTTTAGAAATGGATGTTGGTTCAGTTGTTTGTTAGGTGAAAAGTTGTCATGACTTTTCACGTGTGCACTGACGTAAAAACAGAGGAACATGATACTCCAGCACACCTGTTGTGCTGTGTAGATGAGATGTAGCTTCAGGTACAGTAAGTGTATAGTCATAGCATTTAGACTGTGTCCTATTTATTTTGTTGTGTTTTGAAGACACTTTTTAGTAGAGATGGGAATCACCAGGGACCTCATGAGACGATATTATCACAATACATAGTTATTGATTTGTATTGAGATACTGTTAATGTTGTGATTTTTATAAACATTCGGATTCAATAGTATATTTATATATTTTTTATTTTGTTACAATTCCAAACAAAATTGACAAATAATTTGCTTCTACCATACAGGGTCCTGTGCCAATGTGTTTTTAGAGCATGCTACCTGCAAGATTATAAAGAATGGCACCATTTTACTACCTCAAATGCAAAGATAGATAATTTTTAAAAAAAATTGTTTTTCATTTTATTTTGTAGTCATTGTGAGATACATTAATTGCCACACAAAAGAATCGTCATACATAACTGAATACATTTTTGTTTTGGCTGGTTGATAATTTATCTATTAATTTATGTATAATATATGTATTAAGATATTAAGATATCAAGATGTATCTAAAGAGTATTAAGATACAACTGGATATATAGGCATAAAAAACGATAAGACCCAATTAAATTAAATTAAATTAAATTTTTGTTTTGTATTTTTTTATTTTTTTATTTTTTTACTTTTTTACTTTTGTATTGTAGGTATCACATTTTATCAACAAGATCAGGAATAGCTGAGCAGTTTCAGAAATGGATGTCAGTTCAGTTGTTTGTTAGGTGAAAAGTTATCCTGTAAAATATGATCACGGATCGGTTGTCATCAGTAAAACAAAACTAAATGCCACTGTTGTCATACAGTATAAACAACTATCCTTTTCATCCTTTGAATTTCTACATATTAAAATAATTATGATTTTGTGTTTTCCTTTCAAAACGTATCCCATCTCTGAAGACTTTTGGAACACACATATTCCAACTAGGGACCGTGGAAACCAGTGGTGCTTTCAACTGTATTTATTCCTGTTTTACAACTGTGATATTCTGCTTATTAAGAATTAATATTAAAAGTCACGATGAGTAAAACATTTTTTTTAGAAGAAATAAGACAGACTAAGACCTATAATACACTGTTTACAATAGCACAATCAGGTGCTAATCTTATAGCAGCACATTAAGGTTCATTAAAAAGTGTATATACATAATATGTTGCAAAATAAGATTATACTGTTCCTATGTACTGTACATGGTCATAATAGCCAACTTAATTCATTTTGACATTATTTTTGCTTTGTCTTGAACTGTTATTTATTTATGTTTATGAGACGAAATGTGTGTTTGTGTTTTTAACATGATCAAGGAAGGAGTATCTCACTTGCAACAGCATGAATCCCAACTTTCCATTTGGTGGTTTTTCTCCCATGCAAGGCCTAGGCCAGTTCCTACAACCATCACAGCAAGGGTGGGGAGATCCCTATAATCAACCGATGAACCCTGGTTTTTTTCCAGGACAATATGGGCATCATGGTCATCATCATCATGGCCTTCAGAATGGTCCCTTGAATCTCCTAACTGGGCAACAAAATGGCTATCAGCAGAACTACTACCCTTCCCATCACCATGGCCATCACCATGGGCACCATCACCACCATGGACATTTCTAACATGGCATACCCTAAATTGCATGGTAAGTATATGATGGTGAAGGTCTGTCTTATAGAAACAATAATAATAATAAAGAGGTGGAAATTAAAAATATGTATTATAGTTGTGTGTAATTCATAATCAAACTTTGTGATCATAACAGGACCTCTGGCAGCCCCTACAGTTTTTGGTGACGGAAGATTGCGTACAGATCCTCTTCAAATGAAGCAAATTATTTTTGACCTTTCATTCTTTGTTTGAGTACTTCGCTATAGATAGAAAAAATTATTAATCATCGCTCAGAATTTATTTCTTCTTTCATTCATTTAACATAATGCGTGACATGACACGATTGTTTAAAAACTACATAAGATGATTGCTTAAAAATAAATTAACATTTTACTGCCATCCTTGTGTTAATACATTAAAATTACATATAATTAATAAAAAAAATAAAACAAAGCAGAATGATGTGAGGATCACTTACAAGATACAGTGAATAACAGTCATATTGTGTGCGCTTCATCCTACAAGGGAAAACCTTTTAAAACTCTGCAATCTGAATGTTTATTTATTTTACATTTTTTTGTAGCCTTTAAGTTTGACATTATAGATATTTGTAGATATACTGCTGTAGTTATGATAACATTATCTTAACCTTTATATGTCTGGAACAAATATCAGTATGTTGCTTTTTTTTAATTCATTTGCTTATTCTAAAAAAAAATCTATCAGCTATCATCATGATTTTGAGTATATTTGAAATACCTCATGATCGGAGGTCCTACCATGGTTGTAAAATGGAATAAATACAATGGTCATCATTGGCCTCTATGGTCCCTAGTTGTACTACAGAGGTTCCTAGATGGATGGATGGATGGATGGATGGATGGATGGAAATACATAATACAGGTTGCATAACATGAGTGTGATGGTCTGCTTCATTTGGGTTCTTGCCCATGTAAGTGTAAAAGGAAAAAAGGGTATGCTACTTGCAAAACAGTCAACAAGCAGGTTTTGATGAGGAGTCTGAAAAAGTGAAAAAAGTGTGGCAAAAATATGACTTCAATATAAAATTCAAAACCATGTAGGTATTGAAAACAAACTGAGCAGGAATTGAATGGAAGAAGCACATTTACCCATCTTGTGACTGCGCACAGAGGTCTTAAACATGTCATGAAATAGGAAAACATTTAAATGGATTATGTCCATGCATTTTCCATACTGTCTATTCTAGGGTTGTTGGGTGGCTGGAGCCCATCCCAAGAAAACTCAGATCACAAGACATGGGACACTGAATGGTATGAGATCCGATCCCAGGGCACAAGTGCACACCCACTAAAGACTATTTGTAAATGCCAGTCAGCTTTTAATATGTCTTTAGACTGTGGGAGGAAACCAGAATACCTGAACGAAACACACTAAGCACATATAAACCATTGCACACAGATCTAAAGCAATATTCAAACCCCCAACCCCGGAGGTGAGATGTGACAGGGCTAAACACTAAGGCACCATGCTGCCCAAATGAATTATGTGTACAATCAAATAAAGTCTGTTCAATGAGAGTCTGTGATTGGAATGTAATGATTATGAGGAGAAAATCATCATATGATACATATTATCATAGAGATTAAAATATCTGTAACATTATATTTGACAGCACTTTTTCTGTTATGCCGCTGCCTAAAATTGGAAATTGGACATTTTTAGGACATTTTTTACTTTCTATCAAACGAGCAATTTAAAGAGATATAATGGAATCTATGTGCACGAATACTATGATCATTACGGCACTCCAGTTCTAGGTGGTGTTATGCAAATTACATGTCGTGCTTCTGTGTATGTTTTAAAAAAAAATATGCTTTTATTTATACTGTTGTTTTGTATTTATTTTTGTTTTTAGCAATTTGCCATCTATTAATTATACAGTTCTATCCCTTTTATTTAATATGGTGAATAATTTTTTACTCACCGTTGGTGTGAATTGTATCATGTTTAATGGGTCCTTGTGTTGCGTGTGCAATGGTATGCTTAGTACGTTTTTGTTCTATTGTGGGAAGAAGGAAATACTTTTAATAACGTGCGCGGGGTCTTAACCGACCACCTGTATTGTCTGTTGGACGGGCCGGCACTGTTCGTTAGCAACAGTACCATTGCTTTGATGCTGTAGTAAACTAAACAAACCGGTCTTGTGTGTTTCCAGGTAGCTTACGTATAGAGCCGAGCCCTGTCGCGTGACTGCTGATGCGCCACTGAATGGGTGGGGTTGTTGGGGACTGTAGGCTAAAGTAATAAACGATATATATATTTTCTATGCGTCACACACATTGTCTGGGTACTCATGTTTGCGCATACTATTAAGTTAATGTCGACGCGTTTCAAGTTACTCAGCACCTGGATATGATGGCGCATGCGCATTAACGTAAAAACAGAGGAATTTAACTATCTGGCACACCTTTTCTGCTGTGTAGTTGAGATCTAGCGTCAGGTAAGTACACTATATGTCTGTAGGTTTTAGACTGTTTCCTATTTTTATGCGGTTTTGATGACAGTTTTTAAAGTTACGCGTTTGTTTTGGCTACTTGATAATTTATTAGGCTTCTGTTCTGATTACCAACCAATTAAAAGAAAATATGAATTAAGATACTGTATAATAATGTATTTAAAGGTTATTGAGATATAATTGAATACAGAGTCAGCCAAATAAAAAACAAATATAAACACTTTAGGAGAAGAAAAACATAAGTTTAAACATAAAAAAAGATTTTTTTTATTTAATACAAAATGTACTTTTATATATTGCTATAATTATATTATATGGTAATTTTAATAATATTTCATAGATATACATCATACTATTTTTATTTTCCTGAAGTGTGTATATTTTTCTTTTTTTTTGGCTGACTCTGTATACAGTATATGTATTGAAAATAAAGACCAAAAAAAAAAAACAGGTGTACCAAAATAAGGAAGTGTTTTTGTTTACTGTAGGTGTCGTACTTCATCAAGCGCATCAGGAACATCTCAGCAGAAAGGTACGCACTTAATTTTTATTTTTTTAAGAAACGGGTTTTGGTTCTCTTGTTCGGTCAAACGTTGTCATGATTTTGCTCACTAACGCAAAAAAAGCAAAAAACTTCATTTGATGGCACACCTATTGTGCTGTGTATATGAGATTTAGCTTCAGGTAAGTTTAACTTAGCTGTCTGTCTGTTAACTTTAGCTTTTATTTTTTATTTTTTATTGAGTTTTTATGGCACCTTTTAGACTATGAGTTTAGTTTGGCTGCTTGATCATTTATTAGACCTCTGTTTTGCATATCAAGCCATAAGAAGAAAATGTGTTAAGATACTACAATATCATGATAGCAAAATAAAGAAATCAGTGTATGTATGATGTTTGTGTATATAATGTGTGTGTGTTTAGTAACATACATTCACACACTATAGGTATCATACTTTATCAACAAGATAAAGAACAACTCACTAGTTTTAAAAATGGATGCCTGTTCATTTCTTGGTTAGGGGAAAAGTTATAATGCAGTAAGATCACAGATCAGTTGTATTCAATAAGACTTATATTCCACTGTTGTCAGATCAACAATCCCTTTCATACTATTTCATTTCATACATCATTGTAGAAGTTGGTTTTGTGCTTCCTACAGTACATACACTGAGGTAATATGTTGCATCATAATTTGAATGAGTTGTTCTTATATCAACTAAATTCATTTTGACACATTGTTTTTATATATCTTTTTTTTCTTTGTCTTAAAACTTTTAATTATTTGTATATTTATGTTTGTGAGGTGAAATATGTGTTTGTGTTTGTAACATTATCAAGGAAGGAGTAGATCTCTGGAAACAACATGAACCCCAATTATCCATATGGTGCTTATCCTCCCATCCAAGGCCCAGGCCCATACCCACCACCGACACAGCCCGTATGGGGAGGTCCCTATGCGCCACCGATGAACCCTGGTTATTTTCCAGCACAGTATGGGCCTCATCATCATCATCATCATCATCATCATGATCATGGGCATCACCATCACCATGGTATCTTGTCTCATCTCCTTCCTGGCCATCACCATGGCCATCACCATGACCATCACCATGGGCATCACCACCATGGACATTGCTAGCATGGCAAAAATTAAATTGCATGGTATGTATATAATGGGGAACCGTGTGTCTTATAGAAACAATAATAAAGAGGGAGTAATTAACATATGTATCATTGTTGCATGTAATTCATAATAAAATATTGTGATTATAACAGGACTTCTGGCAGCCATTGAAGTTTTTGGTGATGGAAGATTGCATGTGGATCCTCTTCAAATGAAGCAAATTCTTTGACCTTTCTCCCTCTTTGAATACTTTGCTATAGTTAGAAAAAATTATTAATCATTGCTCTAAACTTATTTCTTTTTTTCATGCATTTAACAATGTGCCTACATGAGATGATTGTTAAAATTAAATTAAAATTCTATTGCTATTATTGTTTTATTTCATTAAAAACATAAAATCAATAAAAATGTTGATGAAACAAAATGATCAGAGGATCACTTACAGGATATAGTGCATAACAGTCGTATTGTGTGTATGAGTGTTTCTGCAAGGTAAACTCTTGAAACTCTACAACCTGAATGGTAATTGTTTTCCCCTTCAGATTTGCATTACATTTTTTACAGGTCTAAACTAAAAAAAATTCATAAAGATGACTAAACATGTAGTTGTAGCAAAAGTCAACCAAATGATCAAAGTC
This sequence comes from Clarias macrocephalus, assembly GCA_011419295.1. NCBI lineage: Eukaryota > Metazoa > Chordata > Actinopteri > Siluriformes > Clariidae > Clarias > Clarias macrocephalus. The sequence goes on along the minus strand of JAAGKR010005407.1, from coordinate 8,855 downwards.
AGGGTAGCAGGATGCCATTACTTTCATGGATTGCTTTATTCCTCTACCGACCACACCGATTTTACCCAAGCTAGCTTTTTTTTTCTTAGTTATATTTGATGTTGTGGGATATGTTTCAAACATGTTCATTTTAGTCATTTTAAGATAAAACAAACAATCAAAAAAAGAATAAAATAATTTGTTACAGCTAAATCTGCTTAAGCTTTGATTACAAAATTTAACTCCTCTATCACTGGTTTTATAATTTATTATATACGTTAAGGTTATTTTAATTTAAAATATTTTTATATATCTGAAAAGAATTTTAGTATGTTGCTTTTTATTCGTTTGCTTATTATAAAAGAATTAATAGGGGTTATGATGGAGTATTTGAAATACGTCATATTCTATATAGGTTGTGTTATCTGAGTGTGTTTGCGGGTTCTTGCCCATGTACTGTAGACACGAAAGGAAAAATTGACAAGTGGCGTCACTGGCCAAACAATCTCTTTACTCACAGCAGGTTTTGTTATGCAAACCTGAGGCTAAAACTATGATGAGGAGTCAAATAAAGAGTCAAAGTATGGCAAAATATCAGTATATAAATGAAAGAAAGATGTGACTATAAAATTCTAAACCATATATGTATTGAAAGCAAACTGGGCAGGAACTGAATGGAAGAAGCTGGAGCAAATTTCAGTATGTTGCTTTTTTTTTTATTAATTTGCTTATTCTAAAAAAAAATCTATCAGTTATCATCATGATTTTGAGTATATTTGAAATACCTCATGACCTGAGATCCTACCACGGTTGTAAAATGGAATAAATACAATGGCCACCTTTGGCCTCCATGGTCCCTAGTTGGACTACAGAGGTTCCTGGATGGATCGACGGATGGATGGAAATACATAATACAGGTTGCATAACATGAGTGTGATGGTCTGCTTCATTTCGGTTCTTGCCCATGTGAGTGTACTTTTTTCCATTTAGGAAAAAATGGGTATGGTGTTACTTGCCAAACAGTCAATAAGCAGGTTTTGATGAGGAGTCTGAAAAAGAGAAAAAGGTGTGGCAAAAATATTGGGATGTTCTCACTAGAAAATTCAAAACCATGTAGGTAATGAAAATAAACTGGGCAGGAATTGAATGGAAGATGCAGATTTACCCACCTTATTACTGAGCCCAGAGGTCTTAAACATGTCATAAAATAGGAAAACATTGAAATGGATTATGTCCATGCATTTTCCATACTGCCTATCCTGTCTAGGGTTGTTGGGGGGCTCAACCCATCCCAAGAAAACTTAGGGCACAAGACAAGGGACACTGAATGGGATGAGAGCCAATCCCAGGGCACAAGTGCACACCTACTAAAGACAATTTGTAAATGCCAGTCAGCTTTTAACATGTCTTTAGACTGTGGGAGGAAACCAGAATACCTGAAGGAAACACACAAAGCACATATAAACCATTGCACACAGATCTTAAACAATACTCAAACTCCCAACCCCGGAGGTGAGATGTGACAGGGCTAAACACTAAGGCACCATGCTGCCCAAATGAATTATGTGTACAATCAAATAAAGTCTGTTCAATGAGAGTCTGTGATTGGAATGTAGTGATTATAAGGAGAAAATCATCATATGATACATATTACCATAGAGATTAAAATATTGGGAACTTTATTTTTGACAGCACCTTTTCTGTCATGCAGCTGCCTAATAAGCAATGGAACATTAATAGATGTTAAGGGCATAACTAAAATGGGACATTTTAGGACATTTTTGACTTTCTATCAAACGAGCAATTTAAAGATACAGTATATAATGGAATCTATGTGCACGAATACTATGATCATTACGGCACTCCAGTTCCAGGCGGTGTTATGCAAATTACATGTGGTGCTTCTGTGTATGTTTTAAATCTTTTATGCTTTTATTTATACTTTGTTTTGTATTTATTATTGTTTTAGCAGTTTGTCAAGTATTATACAGTGCTATCCTATTTTTACTCACCGTTGATGTGAATTGTATCATGTTTAATATGTCCTTGTGTTGCGAGTACAATAGTATCTTAATATATTTTCGTTCTATTGTGAGAAGAAGGAAATGCTTTTAATAACGTGCGCAGAGTTCTAAAAAAAAATAAAATAAAATAAAAAAAAACCCTGACTGTATTTCCTGTTGGACGGGCCGGCACTGCTCGTTAGCAACAGAACCATTGCTTTGATGCTGTAGTAAGCTAAACAAACCTGTCTTGTGTGTTTCCAGGTAACTTACTGTACGTATAGAGCCGAGCCCTGTCGCGTGACTGCTGATGCTGATGCCACTGAATGGGTGGGGTTGTTGGGGACTGTAGTCTAAAGTAATAAACGAAATAAAGCAATGACAAGCACAAATAAAATATATATTTTTATATATGCTTCACACACAGTGTCTGGGTACTCATGTTTGCGCATAAGATTAACAAGTTAATGTCGACAAGTTTCAAGTTACTCAGCACCTGGATATGATGGCGCATGCGCCCTAACGTAAAAAAAAAAAGGAGGCATTTAACTATCTGGCACACCTTTTCTGCTGTGTAGTTGAGTGAGCTCTAGCGTCAGGTAAGTACATTATATGTCTGTTTGTAGCTTTTATACTGTTTCCTTTTTTTTATGCGGTTTTGAAGACACTTTTTAAAGTTGCGCGTTTTTTTTTTTTTTTTTGGCTACTTGATAATTTATTAGGCTTCTGTTCTGATTACCAACCAATTAAAAGAAAATATGAATTAAGATACTGTATAATAATGTATTTAAATGGTATTAAGATAATATATAATTTAGGAAAAGAAAAACGTAAGGATTAATTTTTAATTTAAATGTATTGTTATATATTGCTTTAATTCTCTCATTATCTCATATGTTAATTTTAATAATATTATATTGATATACATCATACTATTTTTCTTTTCCTGAAGTGTGTATAATTTTCTTTTGTCTGACTCTGTATACAGTATATGTATTGAAAATAAAGCCAAATAAAAAAACAGGTGTACCAAAATAAGGAAGTGTTTTTGTTTACTGTAGGTGTCGTTCTTCATCAAGCGCATCAGGAACATCTTAGCTGAAAGGTACGCACTTTTTTTTTTTTAAGAAATGGGTGTTGGTTCACTTGTTAGGTCAAATGTTGTCAAATGTTTGCTCACTAATGCAAAAAAAGCAAAAAACTTTATTTGATGGCACACCTATTGTGCTGTGTATATGAGATTTAGCTTCAGGTAAGTTTAACTTAGCTGTCTGTCTGTTAACTTTAGCTTTTATTTTTTTTTTAATTTTATTGAGTTTTTATGGCACCTTTTAGACTATGAGTTTAGTTTGGCTGCTTGATCATTTATTAGACCTCTGTTTTGCATATCAAGCCATAAAAAGTAATTGTAAGGTAAAATCAACAAGATAAAGAACACCTTACTAGTTTTAAAAAGGGGGAGACAAATAAATTCCACTGTTGTCAGATCAACAATCATTTTCATACTATTTCATTTCACACATCATTGTAGAAGTTGGTTTTGTGTTTCCTACGTACACTGAGGTAATATGTTGCATCACAATATGAATTTGCTGTTTCTATATCAAATACATTTATTTTGTTTTTATATAACTTTTTTTTCTTTGTCTAGAACTTTTATTTGTTTATTTGTGTATTTATGTTCGTGAGGTGAAATATTTTGTGTTTGTAACATTATTAAGGACGGAGTAGATCACTGGCAACAACATGAACCCCAATTATCCATATGGTGCTTATCCTCCCATCCAAGGCCCAGGCCCATACCCACCACCGACACAGCCCGTATGTGGAGGTCCCTATGCGCCACCGATGAACCCTTGTTGTTGTCCAGCACAGGATGGGCCTCATCATCATCATCATGATCATGGGCATCACCATCGCCATGGTATCTTGTCTCATCTCCTTCCTGGCCATCACCGTGGCCATCACCATGGCCATCACCGTGGCCATCACCGTGGCCATCACCACCATGGACATTGCTAGCATTGCAAAAACTAAATTGCATGGTATGTATATAATGGCACGGTATGTCTTATAGAAACAATAATAAAGAGGTGGGATTCATAATAAAATATTGTGATCATAACAGGACTTCTGGCAGCCATTGAAGTTTTTGGTGATGGAAGATTGTATGCGGATCCTCTTCAAATAAAGCAAATTCTTTGACCTTTCTCCCTCTTTGAATACCTTGCTATAGTTAGAAAAAATTATTAATCATCGCTCTAAACTTTTTTCTTTTTTTCATGCATTTAACAATGTGCCTACATGAGATGATCGTTAAAATTTTATTTTAATTCTATTGCTATTATTGTTTTATTTCATTAAAAACATAAATTCAATAAAAATGTTTTGAAACAAAACGGAATGATGCGCAAATCACTTACAAGATATAGTGCATAACAGCCATATTGTGTGTATGTGTGTTTCTGCAAGGTAATCTCTGCGACCTGAATGGTAATTGTTTTCCCCTTCAGCTTTGCATTACATTTTTGTTACAGGTCTAAACTAAAAAAATGAATAGGAGATGACTGAACATGTAGTTATAGGAAAAGTCAGCCAAATTATCAAAGTCAGGGTAGCATGATGCCTTTACTTTCATGAAGTGCTTTATTCCTCTACCGACCACACCAATTTTACCCAAACTAACTGTGTTTGATGTTGTGGGATATCTTCGAAACATGTTAGTTTCAGTTATCAAGAACTAACAGGCCTCTACTCAAAAGTTTTTTTTTTTTTTTTTTTTTTTTTTTGTAGATAAGACAAAAAAAAAGAATTTGTTATATCTGTTTGAGCTTTGATTAAAAAATAACTGCTTTGTCACAGGTTTTTATAATTTTTTAGCTACTATAAGTTTATTTAAATCTGAAATATTTTTATATATCTAGAAAGAATTTTAGTATGTTGCTTTTTATTCATTTGCTTATTTTAAAATAATTAATAGGGGTTATGAATGAGTATTTGAAATACATCATATACTATACAGGTTGTGCAATCTACAGTTCTTGCCAATGTGCTGTAGACATGAAAGTATAATCGATGTGGCGTTACTGGCCAAACAATCTCTTTACTCACAGCAGGTTTTGTTATGCAAAGCTGAGGCCAAAACTATGATGAGGAGTCAAATGAAGAGTCAAAGTATGGCAAAAATATCAGGATATAAATGAAAGGAAGATGTCACTATAAAATTCTAAACCATGTATGTCCTTATGGAAGGTTTTTGGGGGGCTGAAGTCTAACCTTAGAGGCTGTTCAACAAGAGTATGTTATTGGAATGTCATGTTTCTGAGGAGAAAATCTAATATTCTTTAATATTAGCATTTTCAAATGCATAGCATGCCATGATATTATTCATTCTATCATATACAGCACCAAAAAAAAACCCCTAAAAACATCAATATAGTTGCAAGCAATGATGAGTGGGCCCAAGCACCTTGCGCCACAATATTGCATCCTCAAAATCTTAAGGGCCTGGTTTGGTGGAGATTGCCTTAATCCCCTAGCAGGAGTGTATCAAATTCCAATGGGTGTGTTTTGCAAATGACCCAAACTAGGGTCTTCCTGTTGAGTTGAGCCCATGACATGCAATGCGAAATTTGTTCAGCTCTAAATGTATATCGGGTTTCACATGCATGTGTGGAAGTGTGTATAAGCTATATAGCAAAATCTCGTGTAGACTCTCAGGCAGTAGATTCCAACCTGTCTGCCAATTCTCAAGAGTTTTTGAGCATGTTAAAACCCCCAAAACTCTTGGATGTTGGGGAAAAAAATCCTTAGGTAAACAATAGGACCCATTCCACACTATGACGACATAGGGCTATTGTCATAGTGCTTGGACCCTAATAAATTAATAAAGAGAATTTAATGTGTGTGCTGGAGCGATCTTCATCTTCTGCTCCGGCGGCATAGTTATTAGCATTGTCATTTCCAGGGTTGAGGGTTCGATTCCCACCTTGGGACTGTGTGGAGCATGAAGCTTGCATCTTCTCCCCGTGGTTGGTGGGTTTCCTCCGGGTACTCCGGTTTCCTGTTTGTGTGCCCTGCGATGGATCGGCACCCTGTCCTGGCTCCTGGGTTAAGTTCCAGGCCCCCTTTATCTTTTACAGGATAAGCGGTACAGAAGGTGAATGAAATAATCAAGCCTCTGCTTCACACTCCAGTCCAGTAGGCGGCGGTAATGTCCCTCGAAGTTTAAAACGGAAAGGAAGTACAAGAAGAAATGTAATATTTGTATGGATTTTATTGTTGCTCGCGACACAGCACCGTGATGTGAAATGTCAAAGCCGGTCTAGGGAATACTCAGCGAAGGGTTGATAGAATAAACCGAAGCGGATGTGTTCTTACTTTCCGCTGTATTGTGTGAGGTATGAATGTTAAAAGTACAGTTTTACACCGGGCAGAAGGAGAATATCAGGCCAGGCCGGAGGCAGTGAGGCGATGGCTGCTGGATACTGGACACTCTGTGTGTCTCTGTGCTCCTTCTGCTTTCTGCTCGTCTGCACACACTGTCACACGTGTAGTCACAAAGTGCCCATGCCCTCAGAGGTAAGCACACTTCACTTGGTTCATTTTTCTGCTGTGATATATATTCCTGCTGAACAGTATTGCTCTCCTGATTCTCCATTCTCAGAGCTGTCACTTTTATTTACTGTGACCACCTTCTTTATATACTCATTGACCCTCATATCAGTGTCCAACTTTTACTTTTTACCAAAAAGACAAGAACAACTGGAATCAAAGCTAATTAATCCCAGAAACCTTGCAGCTGTTGTTGCAGTCAGGGGGGGTTCTGGGAAGTATTGATTCAGGGGGTGAATACTTATGCATTCAAGCAGCCTTTTTTTTGTATAATGTTAGTTCCCAATTGTGTTAAAAATAAAAATATTTTGCGCATTCAGTTATTACGCATATTCTTCAATCCAAATTTTCCATTAGGTCGATTTCAACTCCAGGATGTAACACTACAAAATGTGAAAATAAGAGGGGGGTAAATATTTATGCAAAACACAGCAAGTATGTAGTAGCTAACTAGTGCTGCTCTATTATAAGTCACAATTTCTCAACTGCCTTTACACCAACTAAGATATTACTCGGGTAATGTCAGCACAGCACTGTGTTTGTGTGTCTGTATCTGTGTGTGTGTGTGTGTGTGTGTGTGTGTGTTGTGGTAGTAATATTAGTAGCTTAAAACACTGCAATTTTCTTTCACTTTATTAGACACATCTATTATGTACATCTGTGCTAGTTGTGTTTCCATATAATTGATGTTCCTGTTCTTTGTCCCTGATTACATGACCTTTGGTACCAGTTACAATCATACACACACACTGCCATGTCATTACCATGTTGCACCTGGTCAGTGGTGGTCCTTTGCTTGATTGTGAGTTAGAGACAGATGCCACCTATCCACTTAGATAAGTAACAGTGAGCAATTTTACACTTACACAGTGACTCTTATGGTGTTTGTATGATATAAAATGGGCAACTGAGTGTAGATACAAGTGATTGGAGCTGTGCGATTTAATTGATTAGCAGTTGAAGCAATCTTTTGTTGGTCTTTTGGTGATTCATCGACCAGATGAGCCAGTTTTCAGCTCAGAATTAATAAAAATTTTAGTGAAACTTAAAATTTACAAATTTCTTGAAAATACAACACAGCTTTTGCAGAAAATAGTAACGTCTCATAAAGGCCCATAAAGGGACATGGGGGACAGAAATATTTTTAAGAAAACAAAATGATTGGGGCATTACAGAAAGGGCAAGTACGTCTGTGCAAGCCATTGTTGGATTGAAGTACCTTGTGAAGCATCTTGTAGACAAACATTTTAGGCAAATCACCCTGAACCAATAAAAAATTAATAAACTTGATTAATAAATCCATCTGGATTATAGAGGTGTGAATCATAGTTTATTATTTCAGCTAAATATAAGCATATTGGGCATCAGACATTTGAGGTTCTTGGTTGCTGATCCAAGGGGCTCCAGGCCCATGGCCATTGGGTCATTACTGTTGAATTCACTGAGATTCAGTGATAGTTTCAAGCCTGGAGAAATTAGGTATGTCGTGACAGGAAGGGCATACAGCATAAAACCTGTGCTACATCTTCCGGATCAAATAGTCGAATGAGGCGACCCCTAGAATAATTGGACAAAGCTCAAGGGGGAAAAAAAACATCAATGAGGCAGCTCAGAAGCTCACAGGATAGTTTAGTGGTCAAGCCCATGTGCCTCTCTGTCCAGGTTCCTATTGATTTGATCTAAGGATACAGTATCGAAAGACATTATCTATGTTACGAGTAAGTAATAAAGTACGTCCCCGATTTACAAAGATTCAAATTACAAATTTCCGCAGATGTGAACGGACCGCTGTCCTATGAACATTCCGAGATGCGAACAAATCGCTGACGTAGCTCACATGTATTGTACAAAAATAGACACTGCAGTGCATCAGATACCAATATTTACAATTATATACAATATTTTCAGTGAATGTATAAAAAGCTCCAAAATCTGATATATTGTATATACAATACTTATAAAACAGGGCCTGCCTGTCTGCCTATGCACTCTGAAAGCCAACTGGAGATAATGAATGGCTTGTGGGAAGAGTCTATCCTTTTTTTTGTGTGTATTATTTATGTGCTAAATCAAACTTATCCACTATCGAGAGAAACTCAATACAGCCATGATGGCACACATGGAGACGTAAATAACACAGGGCCTGCCAATGCCCCCTGTTCGTGTGGGGGTGTGGGAGAAATGAGTCAGCTTCACCGGATTCAATGAATCAGTCTGGGTACATGATGATAGAAAATGGTTGTATCCTATAAAGCTGTC
>JAAGKR010005406.1:4437-51390 GCA_011419295.1 Clarias macrocephalus | reverse complement strand
GCATGATACTCGGCGCTCGTAAACTAATACTTGCTCGGTTTCCGAAAAAAAAATTATTTAAAATCTTTGCTCGGTTTGCGGAACACTCATAAACCACATTGCTCGCAATCCAAGGTTCCACTGTATTTATCTTGTGAAAGGACGTCAGGGTGAATCCAGATATCAGGCTGAGGACCTGTAGACATCATGAAATAACCGCGTAAATAAATGAAAGGAATTTTGCGGTAATGCAATTGTGTCCTTAAGTGATGGGACCGAGGCACTAATGGCATCTAGTGGATGCTGGGTAATTGAAACAAATGTGCCAATTAGACTGTCATTTCTCACTTAGCCTGGTTAATTTGTGTCTGTCACCTCATACCTCCATCACCTCTCTCTCTCTCTCTCTCTCTCTCTCTCTCTCTCTCTCTGACTCTGTCTCCTTGTCTTTTTTGTTTCGTCACTCGTTCTTATCTCACTTTTTCTGTCTCACCTACTCTTTTTTGTTTTATCACTGTCTTCCACTCGTGTTTCTTCCACTCTTTCCTCTCTTTTCGCACCTTTTCATCATTAGCCTGGAGTAAAGAGAGAGAGAGAGAGAGAGCGAGAGAGAGAGAAAAAGAGATGGGAGGAAAGAGAGAAAGAGATCGTCGTGAGTGAGAGCGTGAAAGAGAGAACGAAATGGAGAACAGCGAGGGGAACTCGGCCTTCACGCCGCATTAATTGCCGCTTTTAACTCACAGATTTCCCAGATGGAGAGCCGCCGAGACCACAGGGACAGAAAAGACGCGCAACTTCAGGCGCAAGACCTCATCACCAGTCTCAGATTCGTTTGTTCGTTACTTGAGTTTAGTTTTAATTAATCCGCGACCCTGACCAGGAGAAGGCGGGTAACGAGGGTGTACGAATGCGGGATAATGAGAGGTCCGATTCGAGGCGAGGGGACCTTTTGATCTCATCAACAGCTTTTCTCTTACATTTCATTTCATTTTTTTTTCTTTCTGCAGTGTTTAAACAGCCATCATTAATTTCATTTGATACTTCAGTATAGATTTTAATGATGTCACTTGATGAGCCGCCTGTGAGCGTGTGAGCACATACTTAGAGGAGTGTGGTTACTGAGGAGGGGTGTCGGGGAATCAGTTATTTACTGTAGTGCGCTGGACAAATTCAGTTTAATCCAGAAAAAAAATCTATATAAAGAAAATTAATGTTAATGTCTGTTCATATCTCATACAGAAAGGACCCAAAACCAGTCTCTGACCCAAAATTTCTGTCTGTATTTCTTAACTATTTCTACAAACTCTGTAACCATCAAGGCCGCATTCTAACGCGGCGGTAAGACTTCATGCAACAGTTGCAATCCATAATTAGGCGATGAATTAGGCGATAACACCTACTATAACTTGAGTTGACTCACAAGCCAAATAAACTGACTCACTGAAAAGAGGCTTTGTGGAGCTGTACATCTTAAACTGTACATAGTAAAGGTTCTGTCCATTTAGCGTCTCTCTCTGTCTCTGTCTCAGGTGGAATGGTTAAAGAACGATGAGCTGGTGAGTTCGCTGGACGACGACAACATCGACACCCGCGCCGACCACAACCTGATCATTAACGAAGCGCGGCTCTCCGACTCGGGGAACTACACCTGCCTGGCCAGCAACATTGTCGCCAAGAGACGCAGTGCTACAGCTACCGTGGTCGTCTTTGGTGAGACACACACACCCACACACACACACAATGCCCCTAATGGCCATGACGACAGGTGTCTTGTGCATCATCCGTTATCCTGAGAGGAGATTTGTCTTCTTATTAGAGATCTTTCCGAGTCTCTGGGTGAGCGAGCAAGCGTTCCCTATCCTGCCTACGCAGTCACGGCGCAACTACCAAGGATACGCTTGGGAGTTTTCTCGGTGTCAAATGGTGTGACACTTGCTATGTCTAATTAGCTAGCGCTAATTGCCAACATTATTGTTTATAAGTATAGGAATTTAAAGTGTTTATCTCTCAGGGATTTTCTTTCCCCCCCCCAAAAGTAAAGAATGCGTGGATGGTGTTAGTGCTGAAACAAAGCACTCTCACAACGAGATTTAATGTTTTGTTTTCACAGCATTTAGCCACACAAAGAAAAAAAAACAGAAAACTTCAACTCACTTAACGGCAGCGTTGCTTTTTGCTAAGCGAAAGCCGCTGGCTATTTAGCATTTAGTAGCAAACTGCTGTCCATTAGCGTTTACCGTTAGCCATGTTAGCCTTTCTAAGCGCAATATTTATGTTAACGAGAAACGCTCGATCCCCTCGGCGTGTTCGCTCAGAACCCGAGCAAGCTTGCGGAGGGACAAATGTTTATGGTTTTTCTCCATGAATGCGCAGTAATCTTAATCCTTAATGCTTATCGCCCTGAGAGTCGATTACGGCGCAGCATTAAAAATCGATACGTCTTTATAAATGTGGAGGCGTGAAGCTGCTCCGTCTTAATCCCATTTAAACACGCACCGTCACTCATACACTCCATAAAGTACACACAGACACCAGAGCTAGCACACTTTCTGTAAGTGTGTGTGTGTGTGTGGAGAGAGAGAGAGACAGCACTAACATCAAAACCTGTCTGTCTCACTATCCCACAGGCTGTCTGTCTGTGTTTGGCTCTGTTAATGGCTCAGTCTGTCTACCTATCTGATATTCTGTCGGCCTCTTTCCATCCTTGAGTCTGCGTCTGCCTATAAGTCTGTCTTTCTCTGTATCCGTCTGGCTCTCTGTCTGATCCTATCCTCTTGTCTGTCTGATCTTTTCTGCATGACTCTTTATTTCTCTGTCTGTCTTACTTTCTCTTTACCCCTTCATTTGTCTGAGTTTCTAAGTGCCTGACGCTCTATTTATGTCTTCTAGATTGCAAGTCTGTGTCTCTGTAACCTTGAATGCCTTGTTTATTCTTTTGTTTCACTATCTATTTGTGCATGTCTGTTAACCCATGGTAATCTATCTATCTATCTATCTATCTACAGTTGTGCTTAAAACTTTTTATACTTTGGGAGATTTTGTAAGACGTGTCCCCTTTTTTTTTCTTTAGCAAACATGAGTGAAAAGGCAAAACAAATTAATTGTATTCCTTATGGGACTCAAGTTCATAACAGAATGGCACAATCATCAAACGAAACATGACAAAGAGGGAAAAAATATCCCTAAAGTTTTCATACCTTTAGTTCATACGTAATATCGTGTATTGTCCCCTTTAGCATCAATGATGGCACGCGGTCTTTTGTAATAATTGTACATGAGGTTTTTATTTCTCTCAGGTGGTATAGCTGCCATTTCTTCTTGGCAAAATGCCCTCAGTCTCAAAATTTTTTATTTTTTTATTTTTTTGTTGGTTGTCTTGCATGAACTGCACATTTGAGATCTCCCCAAAGTGTCTCAGTGATATCGAGGTGCGGAGACTGTGATGGGCCGCTCCAGATCCTTCTCCTTTTTCTGCTGTAGCCACTGGAGGGGCAACATGACCTTGTGCTTTGGATCATTTTCATGTTGGAACAATCCATGCCCAGCTTTCGCAAATTGAGAATGCAAATTGTCTGCCAGGATTTTCTGATAACATGCTGCATTCATCTTGCCATCAATTTTGACTAACCTCCCTCCCTGTGCCACTGAGGCTCACACAGCACCAAAACAACAAGCTTCATGCTTAGGGTTTATGGTTGTGACTGTAAGATCAAGCAAGCGGGCCCGTTTTGTGGCACTGGTTCAGTAACGGCAACTCAATCATGCAGGTCATTTGTGTCCAAGTGCCTCCTTGTTGTGCTCCTCGAAACAACACCACCACTTTTTTTTCCTGAGCAGCCTATATTTCTCTCGAAGTCGTTCATGGGTTTTTCTTTTCATAATTCTTTCCACAGTAGAGGATAAAATTTTTCTTGATCTACCTGATCGTTGCTTAGCATCAACAGAGGCGCTTATTTTTCTCCTCTTTATCAGAGTTTGAATAGTACTGACTGGCATTTTCAAGTGTTGAGAGATCTTTTCCCTGCTTTATAAAGTTTAACTACCTTATTATGCAGGTCCACTGGCAGTTCTTTTGTCTTCCCCATGGTGCAGGATGCGGCCATGTCAGTGCATCACCTCATGAGCTGAGAAACTCCCCCACTATTTAAGCAGAGACAATAATTCAAACTCAGGCGGCACGGTGGTGTAGTGGTGTAGTGGTTAGCACTGTCGCCTTGCACCTCCAGGGTCCGGGTTCGATTCCCATCTCTGTGTGCATGGAGTTTGCATGTTCTCCCCATGCTTGGTGGGTTTCCTCTGGATACTCCGGTTTCCTCTCACAGTCCAAAGACATGTAGGTGAGGTTCATTGGCGTTCCCAAATTGGCCGTAGTCTGTGAATGAGTGTGTGCCCTGTGATGGTTTGGCACCCTGTCCAGGGTGTACGCCACCTTGTGCCCCAAGTCTCCTGGGATAGGCTCCAGACCCCCGCAACCCTGAATACAGGATTAAGCTTTATAGATGATAAGTGAGTGAGTGAGTGAGTTTCATATTCAATAAGAGAAATAGGAGAATTTACGAATTCAAAGAATTTCACATGCTTAAAATATACGAAAAATCTTTGGCATTATCAGTCATATTTTCCAAATAAATGGCCATGTCGAAGAGTTTCTTTCAGGGTATGCAAACTTTTGAGCACCACTCTATCTATAGTATCTATCTATCTATCCCTCAGGCTCTTTGTCACCCTGTCTTGTCTATTTATGTATCGCTGTGCAAGTCTGTCTGTCCTGGTGGTGGTGTCATGTTCATGTCTCTATCCTCTTGTCTTTCTGTCTCTCTCTATTTCTCTTTATTTATTTATTGTCTCTCTCTCTTTCCCTGTATGTCAGTCGTTAGAGACTCTCCACCCAAAAAACAACAACAATCTGGTCAACATCTAGGCATGCAGCACAGGGATCAGTCTGACTGGGTGCTTAACGGTGTGGATTGGCAGCTGCTCCCTCAGCAACCACAAGACCCTCCAGAGAGTCGTCAGAGCAGCTCAACTCATTATTAGTGGCAAACCCCTGGCCTTACAGGACACCTTCCATAAACAGTGTCTCAGGATGGCTTGTGAAATCACCGCCCAGCACATGGACATGTTTCCCAGCATCCGAGAACCAACAGATTCTACCTGCAGGCCGTCAGAATCCTGACGCGAGTCTAATTCAGGCATTGTCTGTCTGCAGTAATGTGCTCTTACTCAACAGACTCCACTTCATCCTACAGTACATACCTTTCCCAGTACTGGACATTTCTTTACATGTCGATGGCACTTTTTGGGGGCATTGTTCTCTTTAATCACCAGAACGAAATCATGTCCCTGTGCTATACAGTATATCGGATAACTGATCAAATGTGTTGATTTCACGCTACACAACTGTAGCCACGATATATGCAATTATCAAAGCTACCCTGGACTCCAGCATTATCTGTTCATCAGGCTGACTTACTTCTATAGGGGACTGCTCAACACTAGACCTGAGTCAGAAATGATCCGCACTGGTAGTCTTACCAGCGTAGTCTTTCCGCTCAAGGTTTCTGTCTCCCTAGTGAATTCTGTGCAGGTGTGAACATGTTACATCAGTTCATTTGTAACTGCAGTGTGAGCAAAAAAGGATGCCACAATTGTGATGAAAGAAGAGCAGCGTGCAGTGATTGGTGTTTTTGTGGTCTGAGGGTGTACCTGGTGCCGAAACAGCTAACGGAAAAGCACAAACAGAAGCGAAAGTAAATTTGGAAATCAAGGAAGATGAAAGTGTCCTAAAGAGAATCGTTACTGGTGATAAGACATGGATGCATCACTCTCACGAGTCTGAGAGTAAACGGCAGAGTATGGAACGGAGACATCCTCAATCTCCGACCGAGAAAAAGTCGAAAAAGTCAAAAGTCGACCATCAGCTGAAAAATTCATCAATGCTCACAGTTTTCTGGGATTCTCAAGAATCAAGAAAAAGGTCCAACAATCAGCAGTGCACGTTACAGTGATGCGCGTAAGAGCTGAGGCCTAAACCTCAGATTAAACACAGAGGAAGGGCATTAGCACACTGCCAACCCAGGGCATTGTGATCTTGCATGACGATACACACCCACACACTTCTGCCCACACTGTCGATCTGCCTTCCTGTAGTCCTGATCTCGCTCCACGCGCTGAAAAGTTATGAATTTGTTGTTTCTAAAAGTGCTACAGCCCGAGTGCTGAAAATTTTAGTTTGCACTTCGGTTCACATCCTGCGCCTGCACATATTCCACTGCTTACAGCCGGGATCTGCATTTTACTTATCTACTGTACCACCGGGCGTGCATAGCGTACACATTAGTCCTGATATATTCTCCATCTTTGTGCACATACTGTAGGTTTGTACTTGTAAATAATCTCCTTCACCCTCTTTATTTCTCCTCCTGCTCGCATATCCGAACGTACAATATACTGTCGAGTACCTTGTCGGTTGCAGCGTGCACCGTGTCCTGATTTCCTCACGCTCTCTGTTCCTCTGTAGTGAACGGGGGCTGGTCTCTGTGGACGGAGTGGTCCCAGTGCAGCGTGGATTGTGGGAGAGGAGTACAGAAGCGCTCTCGGACCTGCACTAACCCGGCGCCGCTGAACGGGGGAGCCTTCTGCGAGGGCATGTCCGTACAGAAGAGCACCTGCAACGCGCTCTGTCCCGGTCAGTGCTGCCACGCGCATTTCTACAAGTACAGTATGTCCATCAGGTTCACTCATTCTCCATGCGGCGCGATCACACCCGGCGTGTTTTCGAGGAAATGTCTGAGAAAAATGAAATTTGTTAATATTTAAATGCAGCAGGAAGAGAAGAAGCGACGTGTCATCAAACACACAGAGTGATGAGGAAACACAAACTGACACCTTTTCTGTTTATTTCTTATCTCATTTCCACCTCTAATTTTGGAGGATGAACATTTTGGAAAGTGATAGCTAGTAACTATAACCTGGCATCCATCCATCCATCCATCCATCTAGTTATTTTGAAGTTCGATTCCTACAGCTATAAATAGGATTACTGGCGAGTTGACAGATCAGGATGCTACAAAGACTCTCTCCTGCGCCTAATCCTGAAGGACAAATGAAGGAAACATGGCCGTCTAGCAGACCGTCTGCACCTGCTTGCGTCCTGTCCCCGTTTTCAAGCAAACGAATTAGTTCGGGTCCCTTTGAGCGCCAGTGGACCCGGCCGTGACCCACTTCTCAGCGTTATTTTAATAATCACCTCTCTCTCCAAGCTGCGCCAGGCAATAACCTGCTGATTTAATTGCCTCAGCTCCTTCTCCCTGGGAAAGCGGCTTAAAACTCATATTTATATACGAGCCGCTTCATCACGCCGCGTTCATTTGAAATATTACCCGCTTAAAAAAAAAAAAAAAAAAAAAGGGAGGTAATTTTACAGCGTTGCCAGAGCGATTTATATTATCGACACCTTTGCGAATTAAGTCGCTTAGCCTCAGACTCCTTTAAGTTAAGACGATTACTGCGATTATGGCTCGTTTCGAGGAACGAAAGGGCCGAGGTTGATTTCCTGAGAAGAGTTTTTTCCTTTCTCGAGTTCGTTCCTCAAATGGCTTTGTGCGCATCGGGCAGCAACGTGCTCGGAAAGCATTCCAGCATTATTTCCATCGATCATCTCCGCCTTACGTCTTAAACAGACTTAATGTATGAATCGTCCGCAACACATGGATCGCTTTAAACATTCGTCTTTTTTCTGTGCGTGTTGGCTTTGAGTAAGCGCCGCATTGACGATTCCAAACACCGGTAAGCTAGATCAATCAGCTCTTTATTCTCATTTCCTTTCGCTTTATCGACCATCTATCGCGAACGAGAAAGGCTTATAAATCAGGTACAAATTCTTCAAGCAGCCGGAGTCTCGGTCCCGGCTAAAATTATGGCGCCGGGTCTGTCCCAAGACAGTGATTTCATAGCCCAGTGGCGTTTAGAATTCATCAGACACATTAGAGAGACATGTTACATCGAGCAAGCAACACGGAGCACCTGCTCTTAACACCTGAAACCTGCGGCGCATTAGCACTAACACACAAACATCATTTGCATTTAGATGAGCAGAGACGGAGCCTCATTCGGCCGTGGAGAACTTTAAGAACTCGCGACGTAATAACCACGAAATTGTTTCCTCTAGGGCGCTCGTACGCCGATGCTTCTTGGCAGCACCCGGCCCGCCAGCATGACTTGTGGCAGTGGCGGACTGGGTAATTTACACGCAGTGAAATCACACACATGACGCGTGGAGATTAAACCATTCGCAAGCGTTTTTTGTTTCAGGTCGAGATCTTTTTTTTTTTGTTTGTTTTGGGTCGAGATTATAAAAGCAATGTACATTATCTTTATAAATTTTACCCTGTGTGTGTGTCCTCAGTGGACGGAGGATGGGACGAGTGGAGCGAGTGGACGGAGTGCAGCGCCCAGTGCGAGAGGCAGAGATGGAGGGAGTGTACCGCTCCGGCTCCTCGCAACCGCGGCAGAACATGCGAGGGCAAAGGTCATGACGTGGACAACTGCACCGGTGACCTGTGCAGTCAAGGTGAACTATTATTCAGGGCTCATCATCATCATCATCATGCTTCATCATTAAGGCATTATCATCAATGCTCTGTTTCACCATCATCATCATCATCATCATTCTATGGCATGATGTTTTTACGTACTGTAGCTCCTATACAGTGGCGAATGCTATTAGACCCTAAAATCACACAAGCTGGATTTACATTCCGCAAAATAATTCCTAAGCACCAAATTACTTATTATATGGATAATAAGTGGGAGATTTTAATTTCAAATAGCTGAATGTGAGTAACCTGGTTTCAGGGTACACATTCAGAAGCCGGAATTCAAATGTCTTGTAGTTACAGGGTGAAATGAAGGCTCATTCCGAAAAGCAAAGCTAAGGCTGTCGTTTCGCCGAGGTTTCGTTCCGCGATCCTCCGTCTGTGGGCTGAAGCAAAGTGTCTCGGTGCCATCTGTCAGCGCATCCCGACTTTAACGATGCCATGCATCATTATCTCCAGCTGATGTTGGCACAGCCAGCATTTGGACTTCACTGCATGATCTGAATCTCTGAGTGCCTTAGTTAAGTGAATCAGGGGTGCTTTCTAATTCTCTCTCTCTCTCTCTCTCTCTCTCTCTCTCTCTCTCTCCCTCTGTCTTCCTTTATGTCTTTCTGCAGATGGGAAGATGCTGCATGATGTTAAGCCTCAGAGTGAGTCTCTTTTCTTCCATTTTGTTTCCAGAATCAGTACAATACCTTTATTGATATCTGCTTGGAGGAGAAGTCGTTCCTCCTGCGTCGGTATAGCCTTGGTCGTTGGCTCGCTCAGAGAACAGCTCGTATTTCATATACACCGAATTTGATATCAAGTAATTCCCACCTGTCGAAAAAAAGCTGTCACCGAAACGAGTTTAAATATGACAGCGCAGGCTTAAGTTGCCGAAGCCGCACCCTATTACAGAGCTCTAATCAGCTTATCCTTCACTCCAAATCGTCGGAGAGGCGAGAGAGGGTTGTTTTCCTCACACGTCACTCTTCCAAGAGGAACCACACCACGCCAGAGATCAGGATAATTGAGTATCGCCGCTAAGCACCTGCACTCACATCTGTCAAAATATGACGCTTGATTAATAACGGAAGAAGAGATAGATTCTCGGGACGAGGCGAAATACCCCCTGCTTTCAGGACACACATCCTCGCTCCCTCCCATTCCATTCATCCATCACATTTCGTTTATCAGAGGTCTGTCAGTCATCAGGAACGTCCATTTCCCACATTCCCCGTCGCAATCACTCCGCCGTTTCAAGTTCAGGTGGATTTGCAGCGGTCAGATTAGCTGGGATGAGTGATGCGATACGGCGCGCGTGCGCAGGCGCGGGCTATATTTAGCCGAGCTTAATGGGACGCAATTACTGCACATTAGCTCACTTAAGCAACCGTATCGTGTCTTCTTATGCTCCCCTGTGTTTTGCGTTAACTAACCCGATCAGCACGTCGCACGATTTAAAACGTGTCAGCAACGCGCTCCTTCTTCCGTCGCTAAATGTGGTTCTGAATCATTACTGCAGCAGGTCAAACCGAGTCTCAGCATGAAGCCAAGGTTAATCATCTTCTGTCCAGATTTATTTTTTTTACCGTGAAACTTAAGCAACGTGCTCCGCAAATGACTGCCGTGTACCGATCTGAATCAAAACGGGTGACGTTAACGGCTGTCCATACCCTCCGTCACTTTCTCACCCAACACCAGGGAGCCTGGAAGGTTCAGTTTCTAGTAAAAGTGTTTAAAGTGACAGTCAGTGAGATGAAGTGCTCATTAACCTTCAAACCAATCACAACCAAGAACTGAACAGCGCGTCAAGTAACGATCATACGACTACGGTGTTTAGAAGGCATTGCGATCACACAGCGAGGGTTAAAGACCCTTTCTATCATGTCAGCCATGACGAATGTAACCACTTAACTCCGAAGCAACATTTTCTCATTAGGAAACTTTAACTACAGCAGTTCAAGCTCACAAGCAGTTACCCAGAGTCACCATCCCAGCACGGACGATGCCCTTTTCCGTCCTCGGCGAGCTGGCAGAGTCCTCACACTGCAGAGGTCAGCCGAACAGATGTAGCTTGGTGTGGGGTGCTGGCACACCGCAGCGTGTGTGATTAAAGTTGCGAGAGTCCTGGAATTTTGCACCTTCCCAGAACATAGGTGTGTGCCAAGCGCACCGTCGTACGCTGTTAAACGTATGCATATCACACCTGTTCCCGTTTGCACAGGTGTGCGAGGGATTTGCCAGACTAATCATGAGCACTGGACGTGACAACAAATTTTTTTTCCAAAAATTGTAATTGAACCATGACCCCTGTTAATGATCACTTTTCAGTCTGTGCCAGGCAATGCTTAATTCCTTTTTTTTTTTTTTTTTTTTTTTTGGAAATTCATCTTGGAAAAGGAACGGCTTACATGCAGCCAGCAGTCATCAACCCTCATTTAAATCCTTCGAATAATCAGTGCTACTTCGCAATCCTGGACTAATTCCATTTTTCATAATTCTGTCATCCAGGCCTACCGCTATTTCCTATATCTCAGACCTCTGTGATCTTGCCCTTGCAGGTATGGATGGCTCCAATGAGGTGGCGCTATACTCAGGATTGGCGGCAGGAGCCATTGCCGTCACTGTCCTGATCATCTCAGTGACGCTGTACCGCCGGAGCCAGAGCGAATACGGAGTAGACGTGATCGACTCGTCTGCCCTCGCTGGCGGATTCCAGTCCTTCAACTTCAAATCCACCAGACAAGGTAAGACTAAATGGGGGCGTAATTCGGTTGGTCCATTCATTTCTGTTCAGTCAGTATTTGCTGGAGTAAAGAGTTCTACGCAGTTCATGTCAGAAGCAGATGCTAGCACTCTGTGTGCACATAATAGATTTATGAGCTCATGCGGTGCTGTCCTTGACCTGCTTGAACTAAAGGTCTGTGGAGTTGTTCTTAATGCATGATCAGTTGCAGAACAGAGGCTCGATGTGTCTCAGCGTTGACCCCCTGTGCCCTTGCTGAGTTGTTTTTCTGATCAGATGCTCGTAGCAGTTCTATCTAGACCACACATTTCCACCCAGAGCTGCATGCTGTGCTGCAAATCAGTTTCCTGCTTTTTTTATGAGCGAGTCTATGAGATCATTCCTGCTCAGGCTGATCATGGTTTCATGCTGCGTTCATGGTCCAGAGAGGCAAATTTACCCCTTGTCTGCTTATAGCACCCACATCCACCACTGGCTTCTCCATATACTGTACAGAGGGAGAAGCGGATGTGGGCTCAGTAGGGTATCATTCCACAACCCATCAGTCTTGTTTAACTAGCCCAGCTGTCCCAGCCGTCCTGCTTATCATTCTGAGCACTGTAAAGGATTCTTATTGGACTTCTGTCGTGCCCCTCAATGTCATTCTCATCTATTACAACGCTGTTCATCTCACCACTGTAATTCCTGCCACTGTCATACCCTCCAATGGGCTCGTGTCATTCCCACCAAGGGACCAAAGACATTCCTGTCTATTAGAAGTCTGTCTTCACAGGCTATTAGGCCTGTGTCTGTGTTCTGTAATTATTTTTTAAACACTCTATATGACTGACATTCAAGCACGTTGAACCACTGGCATTCCTGTCCTCTGGGTTATCATTCCTGCCTAGAGAGTGTTTTCAGTCACATGACAAGGTGGTGCCATTCTGCATTATTGCCAGGGCAGCTACAGTAGGTCTCGCCTCCAGGATTCGGCTTTGGAACTATCGCATTACTGAAGCTACGATCGACAGCACTGCTTTAAAAAAAAATAAAAATTAACATTCTGGCAAATGCATTTCATCTTCTGAACATTAGATGAAAAGTGATCATTATACAGCCACAGTTAGGGCTGGCATTTACTTACAGTATATGAACAAGTCCAGCATCTTTCTCCTGCAGCAAATATTCAGGAGAGTTAAAAAAATAACAGAGAAACTCATTAAAAGCACATACTGTAGCAAGTAGAGCGATGTCAACTGCAGAACCTCAGGTTAGATACACTGAACAGGCCAATATGATAATATCCAGCTGTATCTGGGGTTTGGGTCAGACTCAGCAGGGATTCTGTACAAGTTCTTTAATTTGTCCCGCTGCTGAGAACATCAGGATGCACAACACTTCTCTGGCATTTATGGTTTTATAGACACCAACCTAGTGCCGTAATACATTTCCTCTAATATACATATCAACTATTCAATTATGTGGATAGAAAGACAGCAACATATCTGACAAAACCTACTGGATATTTATGGATATTGATCCATAAAACCATCACTTAGTTCACAAAGATAATAAGATGTGGCTGTGCAACCTATTGAATAAATAAAAAGAAACTCACTTCCTTCATGTACAAACAGAATCAAACTAAAAAAAAACATTCATGATACATAAACAAGAAAATTAATATTAAATGAAGATTGTTTCAGCATTAGTTCAACTTCCCTACACAGGGTCTTGACTTTACTTTGTTCTCCCCTTGGGTTTACAATATCGCTGCAGAACTTTCCTTCTACTTTGAAAAAATTAAACTGTCACCTCACCTTGAGGGCAGCACATCTATCAATTGCTTTTTGGTGGGCAACTGTCTCAAGCACCTCCTTCTCAATCAATACATCATGTGCTAGGTCTGCCTTGCCCCACGGTCCTTTTAAGCCTGGTGCGGATACGATGCAAGTCAAGTCAAGTTAGTTCAAAAATAATTTTTAAAACACATTGCACATAACATAGTTTCACACAACCAAAGTGCTGGACAATCCTAAAAAAAGCTGCGGACATCTGCGGAAAAAGACTATAAAAACACATCATAAGAAGGAAATACTGCAAATCTAAATAAAACAATATACAGTGGAACCTTGGATTACGGGCATAATTCGGTCCGGAAGTGGGCTTGTATTCCAAAACACTCGTAAACCAAATCATCATTTCCCATAAGAAATAATGAAAACTCAAATTATTCGTTCCACAGCCCCAAAAAATAAATACATAAAAATAATTAATACAATCTATAAAATGAAAAAATAAAACAAATTAATCTGCACTTTACCTTTAAAAAAAGAACAAATAAATCCCGACAGATAAGTGTTTCCGTTGGTGCGCGCAGTGTGTGCGTGGAATTAGCCCCTTCCTTTACTGTTTTACACAGTAGCACTCCTCCTCCCTCTCCCCACCTCGCTTTTTAAGATTCACAACAAACACACACAAGAAAAAAAGAAATCTCTCTGAGACTGGCATTAGCGTATATGAACGGACTCACTTTTTAAGTTTCACAACAAACGCATAATCACAGCGGAAACACCGTTTTAACGGAAAAAAAGCGAGACTGGCACGAGCACATACAAAAGGAATCACTGCTGTAAGGTAAAAAAATTATAAATAAATAAAAAATGAACCAGCACCTTACCGTTGAAAAGAATCGCGACAAAGCAGAGTTTCTGTGTGTTTGTGAAGCCGGGGAGGGGGTGAAAAGACAAGAGAGCGTCTGTGCGTGTGTGTGTCAGTGTCAAATTGCGCATGCACACCCATAAGAGACCAGCAGAGTTTCAGTGTGTTTGCGAAGCCGAGGGGGGAGTGGGGAGGGAGGGAAGGTGAGAGAGTGACGCTCGGTGTCAAAATAAGAGTCGCATGTGTGCTACATGATACTCGGCACTCGTAAACTAATACTTGCTCGGTTTCCGAATAAAAATTTATTAAAAATCTTTGCTCGGTTTGCGGAACACTCGTAAACCACATTACTCGCAATCCGAGGTTCCACTGTACACCAATAAAAAGTCCAACCTCATTGTATAAAATAAAACAAAAATAAAAACAAACAAAAATAAAAACAGTAAAACAATAAGTAAAAATACACTCAAATAGAAGAATACCTCATCACCCTGCATTAAATGCCAAATGTATAAAAAGATTTTACAGTGAGATTTATAAAAATAGCAAGAGTAGGGCCCTGCCTGATGTATAGGGGCAGCTCATTCCATAATTTATTGACTGGTACTAAAAAGTCGCGATCACCCCGACTCTTCAACCTAGATTTAGGAACTGTAACTTAAAGCTGTTCGCCAGACCTGAGAGGCCGTGCTGGACTGTACAGTGCAATGCTGGAGTATAGTGCAATGCACTAAATGACCTCTCACAGCTACATCTGCTGACTGGGATGGTCAAGGTAAAAAAATATTTATTCGTTTTTGCTTTCCAAGAGGCGAACATTAGTATCCAGCAGGTTGTACACAGTGAGCATGTCCTCAGTACGGCCAGCCTCAGATGTGTGACCCGTGTGACTGAGACAAGAAGTAGTCGTATATGACTTTGGATGAATTCTGTTGAGTATTCCTCATTGACACCTGAAAAACACATTTCAAGTTCGGCGATCATTCTGTCTAAACAAGGAAATAACAACAAATCCATCAACAAGAAATAAATTCATTCATTTTGCCTTCCAGATGTTGGCTCTGGGACTGCTATCTGGTTGGCTTCCCATAAGGCCTTTGTCTTCTGGTGCGTTTCTTCTTGTAGGTATCTGTATAAACATGTTACAGACAGGAGAGCAAACAGCAAATACACTGACAAGAATCTACTGAGCCATAAATCCCAGTGCAACTGGTCTTCTGATGGTTAAGGGGCACCCAGTGGCAAGACTGTCATTAATCGAGTGATGCTGGCATACCCAGCGTGTGTTTGACAACTGCACAAGTTCACTTGCATGCAATTTTAACTTCCTTGGAGTGTCTACAAATTTATGTTGGTTTCAAGTGAGATGCTAAAAAATTTATACTTTCCAGCAGGCCTCAGTAACCACCTTGCATGTGTGATACAACACAAGATTCAACTCATGTGCATAAATGGGCTTTCAAACCACCTCCCTCATGACTGCTGCCCCTTCGTAACCCTGTGATTGATTCTCAGTTGCAGTCGTTATCAATGCAGAATCAAAATTGGTCATCCCTGTAAGGGCTAGGAACCTCAGCGTACCTTTCGTAGCCACGGCGCTAACTGTTCTGTCTTGCTGTCTCTGGCCTCATTAGCCATACTGGCATACTGTACCCGACTAAAAAGTGTCATGCACTGTAGGAATTGACCTTTTTTGTGGCTTTCAGCTGTTTCGTCATCACCTCAAAATGGTATTTCTAATATGCAGGTCACTGCCCCAACACACTTCAGGTACTCTCTCCTGTCACTAATCTCAGTGTAACTCGTATTCTCGGTATCTTATCTTCTGTACAGCACCGCCTTGTGATCGGCTTGCTTTGTAGCTGTCCCCGAAAATTACACTGTCCTTATGTGACTGGGTGGTTTCATGTTTTCAAAAACAGGCTCAATGCCTTTCTCCCATTCCTGCCCCGGCCATTCACAAATACACTACATCCTTTTTGAGATTTTTACCAAATAGCCAGAAAACAAAGCAGCGTTTTGTTTTTTCCTGTTTTCCATTCCAGCCATTTAAAACTCTGAACCCAGGGTTTCCTGGAAGGCGGTTTTGTGTGTGCCAAACTGATCCTGTGGGACCTGAGAAAGCTTTAACTGTTTAGCAGCTGTGGCTTTATCTTCCAACTCAAAGCAGTTATCCTAACACACGAATCCTGCGACTCTACCTGTTGTCCTCTTCCTCCAAAGTGAAACAAATACCATATATGTATGAATAAAATTATCAAATTCCATTATAAGTCTACTTTTGGAAAGCATTAAATGTGCTTACTGTCTACTTTCTCACCCAGTTCTTCCTGCTCTTGCTCTCTTTCACTGTCCTCTCGTTCTCCATCTCTATTCCTGTCTTTTTTCACTGACAGTCACACAAACCTATTCAAATAAATATAGTATATTTGTCAGTTTAAGCCAAGTATAATTTTGTTTAGTGTATATTTGATTAGGGTGGCAAGGTGGGATAATGATTAGCACAGGGTCAAGGATTTAAGTCTTGCCTTCGGGTCCGCATGTGTTCCTCTTACAGACCAGAGACATGCAGATTTGTTAAATGGCATTTCCAAATTGCCTGTGATGGATTGGCACCCCATCTATTCTGTAAATTTCCTTGTGCCTCCTGTGACCCTGAAAAGAATAAGTAGCATAGATAATCCATTATCACCCAAATGAGGATGGGCTCCCTGTTGAGTCTGGTTCCTCTCAAGGTTTCTTCCTATTGCCATCTCTGGGAGTCTTTTCTTGCCACTGTCGCCGTCATCCTCGATTTCGATTCATACACATTCACGTTTCATACAAACTTAAATAATTCATTTGACTGTATAAAGCTGCTTTGCGACAATGACAATTGTTAAAAGCGCTATACAAATAAAATTGAATTGAATTGAATAATGAGTGCGGTTACTTGATAAGTACATAGAAAGTAAACGGAGTTTATACTTTATTTTTAAAGAGTAGTCAAATAGCACACTTGAATGTTCCAGGGGTTCCTGGACAACTATCATTTATGGCTATTGCGCTGTTGAATGACAGTCGTTGATACCGATTCTATTACTGTCTTTTAAGTCAGATGGATGACGGTGGTTTTTATTTATTGAACACTGGCCTATCTAATGGCTGAGACTATTGAATTAAAGTTAAACCTAGTATTTGTATGTCTGTTAGCTGAGTATCATCCAGCTCATCTGGCTTATCAATGAATAGACAGGAGCAATGGCCTAGTGGACCACATTCATTCCTGCCATTTGGGGAAAATATCATTCAGGCCTGGTTGCTGTCTATTGAATAACCGCGAAAACTTCTCATTAAACAGCTACAATTTGAATCTAGGGTACAATTATTTAATCAGCATGTTGTGCAGCAATCATTTAACAATAACAAGTAACTATCAAGAAAGGCTGTAAGAAAAAAAAAAAAAAAACAGTTTAACCCTGTTGTCAGACCACAAATGCTTCCAGACTGTCATCCAAGCCATTTCTACTTTACTGTCTCTCCTATCCGCGGGTATTTAGGACCAAACCTTAGTGCTGCCGGGGAGACCTTGAGTGCTGGACTAATACATATAATTGGTCCACTTTTCCGCAATGACAGTAGCTCAATACTTTTTTTGATGGTGTGATTATAAGTGTTAAAATAACAATGTAAAGCAGTAATGGCAGAGCAGGTACCAAAGCCAATCTCACTGCTGGACCATAGTCCATATCATTTTATTATTATTTTTTTCTTTTTTCTAGTAAGATAATGTTATTTCTAAAGCCATTGCACTTGCACACATCCCATCTTTGATCTTCTAGGAACACACCACCACATCTGTGGAATGTACATGGGGTTGTTTAATCAATTGTGAGTTATATTCAATGTGCACAAATGGAAAAAGTATATTGTCTTTCTTAGTGAACTGTTTGGAGGTGGTATAACATTAAGTTTTGTTGCTTAAATTAGGCAAGCTCCAGTGTTTGGTGCTTTCCTGAATTCACCTATACAATCAAATGTGCATTGTGCTAACGTCCCGCACAGTTCCACAATTCCAGGCTTTGACATTTAATTAGAGTTCAAGTAGATTTTATGCTTAAAAAGATCTAAGTTTGATCATAAACCTCTAAAATAAAAATTTCTCGTTTTGTTTTCCATCAGAAATTTTCATTAAGTCTGAATAAGGTTTATTGACAGCTTTAATTCTAGTATTTTTTCTTCAATCTCCCATCCATCATATACTGTATAGCCTATAAGGAGCATCTATTTTGTCTAAAAGATAAATATTTTCCAATGAAATGTAGAATCTGTATAAAAGTACAAGCAATGCTACGAATAATGCAGCGTGTAAACCTAACATTAAATTAAGTAATTACTATTGATTATTCATTGGGATACACTGTATAAGAAAGCAAGTGAACAGTCAGTTCAACTCAAAGTTGATCAGTTGAAGGCAGGAAAACTGGACAAGGGTAATGATGTAAGCAACTCTGACACAGGCCAATTTATGATACTTTTATGATAAGTTATGAACTGGCAAATACAGTGTTGAACTGGAAGGTTAGTGAGGAAAAGCAAAGAGTGAAACAGCAAAGAAAAACAGAGGAAGTGTGATGCTCTGGGCAATGTTCTGCTGGGAAACCATGGGTCCTGGCATTCATATGGATGTTAATTTAACATATACCAACTCCCTAGCCAAGTACACCCCTTCATGGCAACCATATTCTCTAATGACAGTGGCCTCATCTGCAGGACGATGTGCCCTGTCACACAGCAAACAGTATTCAGAAATGGCTTTAGGATCAGACAAAGTGACAAAAGTGTTAACGTTTGTGTCTCCAAGTTCCCCAGATATCAGTCTGACCAAGCATCTATGCGATGCCATGGACAACCCATTCCATTGAGACCCCACCTTACTTACAACTTACTGGACTTAAAGGATTTGCTGCTAATGTCTTGGTGCCAGATACCACACTAGCTCTTTAGAGGTTTTGTGGAGTCCATGCCCAAGCAAATTAGAACTGTTTTGGTGGCACATGAGATACCTACAAAATATTAGTCAGGTGGTTTTAACACTATTGTGGTACAAAGTGCACAGCATGTTTGACCCTCAGGTGCAACAGAAGACCACATGGACTTCCACTCCTTTCACCAGAGAACTTGACTGGGATCCCAAACTGAAAGAATAAATCTGACTTGATGAATCTCTGTTTCTAATATTCAGATGACGGGGTCAGAATTTTGCATCAATAAAACCAGGTCAGTCTGGTCATGGTGATGAATAGCTTCTTGGAACACCTTGTATGGCTTAATGCAAATTAAGCACTGATCATACAAATCTCTGTTGTATTGTGGCTGGCCACATGCATACCTTCATGGCTATCAATCTGGCCATCATATGGTTACTTCCATCATGGTAATGGGCATCGTCACAAAGCACAGTTCATCTCAATCTGGTTCCACAAACATAACCAGTTCAGATCTGAATTCCTTTCGGTACTCTTCAGGAATTATATCATGCAATCATCACAACATAGATGAAAACCTTGATGAAATAATTCCAACAACTTGTTTGGTAAATGCCATGAAGAATTTAGGCTGGTCTGAGCAGAAAAATGGTTCTCCCCAGAATAGTATCTGATTGGGTGTGTGTACTGTACAGTATGTACCCTGTGGTGCTTGCACACTGTATTGGCACCCCATCTAGTGTGTTCACTACAAAGGGTAAAGGGTTTGGTTAATGGATCAATGGATGGACGGATCACTCTACCGTAGCATGCAAATGCACTCACCAAGTCATATTTCCCAAGCAGAATTTCAGTAATTCCAAGTTTACACTTTTATAATCCATGTTGTAGGCAAGATGTCTGTTTGGGCTTTCGGCTCTAGAAGATGCTATCAAACAATCATTTCCCCTGAAACTGCTTGACCTTTTTCCAGGCTGCATCTCAAAGTCAGAGCTGACGGCATGCTATATCAAGTGTAGCTTGTCTTTGCACATACTGTAAGCATCTCGGATTCATCTCACTCTTACAGCAGCAGCAGCTTGAACGGTGAAAGTCCCAATAGTGGTCCGTCGTTTATTTATTCACCTGGATACATTTGTTGCTAGTTTTTTTTTCTCTCTTTCTCTGTGCTTGTATTTATGCCCCATGAACAAAAATGTAATGTAGCTTCTGTTGCTCATAAAGTCAGCATCTTGGAGAATGATTCATTTGTACCATTATCACATGCACCCGATGATTGAAACAAAGTGTCTCCAAATTACTGAATCAGCGTTCGCTTGTTTGTATAGCACGAGTTAGTCAAAGCATTTGGCGAGTGAAATGTCAGTGACAGTGATCAGTTCGCCTGGGGTAATTTATGGTTCTCCTAAAAATAAAGAGCCATTAGCCTCGCGCCTCTCGCTGCGCGGCAGCTGGGCCAAGGGCTACAGTCTGTGCGGCACGTGGCACAGGGCGAGCCGAGCACAGGGGCAAGCTGGCAGAGGTGGAGGAGGAACGCTCAAGTATGACCACCGCCCGCTGAATCTCACGCTGGGATCATCCTGATTTAGTCACTTTTCTCAAAGCGAGAAGGTCACCCAAAGAGTGTTCAAATGGAAGAGGGAGTAAAAAAGAGGAGGAGAAGGAGCGAGTGCTAGGGCAAGGGAAAATGATGAAGATATCACACCACAGGAGGTTTGAGTCATAGCCATCAGCGAGGAGAAGAAATATTTCTGAGAGAGTAAAAATAAAGCAATTAAAACAACTTGTGACACATAAAGCATGCTAATGAAACACACTGGTTAGGCTTCAAGTGGAGGACAAAATGGTGGCTTTTTTATAAAACCTGAAATAAGACTGCATGATTCTTGCTCAACTGTGAATCATTCATTTTTTTTTTTTCTGTCCATGAGAATTGAGATCACGATCCTCTCACACGATTCTTTTTTCCCAACCAAAATCATTCATTGCAATGAAGTTAAAAAGCACATGCTGTCTGTACAGGACTTTTAACTCTATGTAAGATTTAAAAAAAAGTTGAACTTGAATAGTTTTATGTTTAAAATTATACATAAGAGAAACTAATAAATACCTGTGCGTTTTGCACATGCGTGCGTTAGTTATATATCATTATTAATTTTATCAGACTAAGATACATGTCAAAGTTTTATTTCTCATTGTTTACATACATTACTTTTACTATAATTCAGTGTTCTTAAAGTCTCTGTCTCTCTCTACACATATATGTACATATATGGCATTGTATGGATACGCTTATGCAAATGTCACAACATTTATTTACAAGATTTTGTATTAAATGATGGAAGAGTCGGACCGCTGTGTCAAGTCTTCTGCAGCAGGTTCTCAAATGGGTAAAGGTCTGGACACTGTGGTGACCAATGCATATGTAAAAAAATGTCCCATGCTTCCTGAACCACTCTTTCACAATTTGAGCCTGATGGATCCTGGCATTGTCAGCTTGGAAGATGCCCGTGCCACCATGGTAGAAAAAAAACAATGATGGAAAAACCTGGTCATTCCGTTTATTCAGGTCATCAGCTGACTTCATGCCTGAGTCTAGACCTGCCCCCACAGGCTTGTACAGTAGGCACTAGGCACGGTCTGCCTCTCTTCTTACCCTGATGCACCCATCACTCTAGAACAGGGTAAAGATGGATTCACCAGACCACATGACCTTTTCCCAGTGCTCCACAATCTATTCTTTATACTTTCTAAAAAAGTAAAGGCTTTTTACTGATTAACCTCACTAAGTTTTCTTAAGCTCCACATCTGCTTGTGGGTCCAATCCCTTGAGTAACATTGCTAAAGTATGTATTAGCTGAGAAATGCAGCAAAATAGCAAAATGTAATGGTTTGACATGCATGTTAAGACGGACACTGAGAGCATTGAGAGGAGCCAATCAGAAACATGTCATCAGAATGTACCCCTCAGTAAAATCTTTCTTAATGCATATACATACAGTACTGTGCAAAAGTCTTAGACGCCATATTATCTTTAGTACAAATTTTGTTACATAAGTTTATTATGTCTGCATTATTATGTACAAGACCGTTCCCTACAAAGATGCACTAAAATTAATGAATAAATAACATTACAGAAGAATATTTGCATGGCGGTAAAGAAAGTGGCATATCACAGACCAGTTTTTAGATGAGAAAAAAAAAATCAATAATGTCGTCTACTGGGTTTTGCTGAAAATAGAAAGGAGCGAGTTTGACGAATTTACCAAAAGCACTCCTATTCTCTAGCATGCTCAGTAAAACCTAACAGCTGTTTTACTTAGAATACTGCACACATCTGTATCGAACACTACGGCTTATCTTCAAGCAAATATTGACCGTTTATTGTTTAGGTTATTACTTAGAGCTTTTAATAGAAGTTTCTTTAAATATAGAAATGTTTTCAAAAGCATCATTGCATATGGCTTTAGTTTGGAAGTTCACAAGACTTTTGCACAGTCCTGTAACTAAAACAGCAGTTAGGTTTTACTGAGCATGCTGGAGAATAGGAGAGTAATTTTAGCGTATCTTTGTAGGGAACGGTCTTGTACATAATAATGCAGACATAATAAACTTGTATAACAAAATTTGTACTACAAATAATATGGCGCCTAAGACTTTTGCACAGTACTGTACAGTATCTGTACTTTTTATCTGAAGCACAGAAGAACAAGAATCATTGTGAGACATTGTGACACTCCGGTGATCTCGAGCTTTTACTGACTTTTTTAATCATTAAAATTACCCAGTTTTACTCTCTTCAATTCATTGACAGTCTAGTTGAGACTGGTGTGATTTTAAATGCATTTTTTAAAAATGTTTTTGTATATTTATGACTCAGCATCCTGCAGTGTGGTGAGAATGCAGACTCTCAGAAATAAATAAATAAATAAATAAATAAATATACCCAGCTCAGGTTTGTTTGGAGGAGCTGTGTCGATCTGATCTGCTGAGCCTTGGCTTTAAGCACACGGCCTCAAAAAACAAAACAAAAAAAAAAACAAGCCAGTACAGCAACCTGAACCTGCTTTTGTGCTTTTCCGTCCATTAATATTGGTGATACCGATCATTGTAAAGGAGAGAATAATCCCGTCTTTCTTCTCTCAGGCAATCCTCTGCTTCTGAACTCATCCACCCGGCCTGAGCAGACCTACAGCTTCCGAGACTCTGTGGGGAAAGAGCTGTTCGACCCGCTGCCCGATGCCACGGCCAAGGTCCAGAGCTCCTTCACGGCCGAGTACCATGCCAAGACGTACCCCGAGGGCTTGGCGACACCCGTGCACACCAACAACGGACCCTACAACTCCTCCAGGAATCATCTGAGGAGCAGCGGCATGTTTGGACACCAAGGAGGACGACTGGTCATGCCAAATTCAGGTACCGCTGCGGAGATCCAGCACAGGCTCCGTGAGCTTTCTTTACTGTTTTTTAACTTTTGTTCTGCAGTGCAGATAGTCGAGGTGCTGGGAAATCCAAAATACCTCAAATCTGTTATCACGTTGATATTACGACTTGAATTAATTTATACATTTACAGTCCATTGTTAAGTGGCAGAGCAGAGTTCAGAATGTTCAGGGAAATTATTTGTTAGTTTGCTTATTGGTGTATTTATTTACTTGTTTTGATTCAGTAGGTTGCATGTTTATTTATTTATTTGTTTGTTTGTTTGTTTGTTTGTTTGTGAATGCGCTCCAGTAGCTACGGATGGGAATCACCTCTCGATACGATATTATCACGATACCTCAGTGCCAATTCGATTAAAATTGCGATTCTATAAAAATCATAATTTTATAAATACCTCAATTTGATATTACAATTTTAAACTTTTTTTTTTTTTTTTAGGTTTAATGTTTAATTAAATGTAGCCTGTTCCTTACAACATTACTTTTCTCACTTAAATAATCAAGCGCAGCATTTAAACACTAAAAACTTCAAATACGAGAGCTTAGCATTTACCTGGGCAGCATGTATGTACAGGACCTGTAGGATCATAAAGAAACAGCACAGCATTTTACCTCCTCAAAAGCCTCCAACGTCTCACAACTCAACTCGTCAGTGAGGTTGAGTGGCTGTGAGTACGCAGGCGCATGTGGCTTCTAATTTTTATTGTGGCAGATTTTTATCTAATTA
The DNA here is from genome assembly GCA_011419295.1 of Clarias macrocephalus. Lineage (NCBI taxonomy): Eukaryota > Metazoa > Chordata > Actinopteri > Siluriformes > Clariidae > Clarias > Clarias macrocephalus. The sequence continues at coordinate 27,307 of JAAGKR010005406.1, read as the reverse complement.
GCACTCACAGTTTGAGACTCGTTTTTTGAGACTTGTGTGAAATGAGTGGGTTTGAGACTAATGAGTGGGTTTGAGACTAATGAGTGGGTTTGAGACTAATGAGTGGGTTTGAGAGTAGAGTTTGGAGGAAAAGGCAGTTCGGAGGTTACGCCATAAAAATGCATTATTATCTTGCTTATTTTTTATTTTCTTGTTTGGCTTCTTATTTACATATTGGATTGTTTGATTCATTCGTTTATTTATTTATGAATGTATTTACATATTGGCTTGCTTGTTTATTTAGCAGTTTTTGAACATTACCTGCTCTTTTTTTTTTGTTCTTTTTTTAGTTATTTGCTTTCATGTTTATTTCTTTGCTTATTTATTTGTTTCCATCCATCCATCTCCATCTAGGAACCTCCGTAGTCCAACTAGGGACCGTGAAGTGTTGTGATCAACATTGTATTTATTTTCATTTGTATTTATTGTCATTTCCGGTCGACAGTCACACGCACATTCATACTCACACCTTTACACACTACAGGGCAATTTGGGAACGGCAATTATGTCTTTGGACTGTGGGAGAACACCAGAAAACCCTGAGGAAACCCACCAAGCACAGAGAGAACATGCAAACGCCATGCACACAGACGGGGGAATGAAACTCCAGGACTTGGAGGTGCAAGGCGACAGTGCTAACCACTAAGCCACCGTGCCGCCATTTATTTGATTATTTGCACGATAATTTACTTTCTTATAATTTGCATACTTCTTTGCTTAGTGTTTGTTTATTTGATTTTAGTTTTTAAGCTGAATCATTACGTGGTACTCCTAGCCTCAGGTCAGTATTATTAGTGGGAATAGGAAGTTATGATGATCTGTAAAGGAACACTAAACGTGCCACAATACCGCTGCGCTCTTCTAGCTTGTTTAATAGCGCATCTGAGCCTGAACAACTTCATTACAGCTTTGAATCTAATTGCCTCAGTTTATGTTTTTAAGCCTTAAGCCAGCACACAGACGTGATATTGTTCTCCCCCCCCCCCCAGCACCGCTAACCCCTTCCTTATGATAGACAGCCAATCTCAGCATCATTAGCACAAACCCGCAGCAGAACGCGTGATGAGACGTGTTTAGCCGCGACAATCACAGTTTTCATTGGCTAATGAGGAAAAAGGTCAAGAGTTCACCAGGCCTGCTTTCTCTTCTGAAGGGTACTTCAGTCGTCTTTGTGTGTGATTGATTGAATGTCGTGAAGAAGTTCAAAAGCTCTCCAGTTGTTGTATTCTACAAGGATATTTTCGAAAGCATGATTACATACTAAGTTTTAGATAATGGGAATGAAAACATGTTTTTTTTTTTTTTTTTTTTTGGTAACTAAAAAAATGAGCAGCTTTAAAATGATAAAAATAAAAAAAACAACGTGTACGAAAAGGCAAAAAGAGATGAGACAACTTACTAATGCTTTTTATGTTTTCATTGGTTTGTTAGAGCACTTCTCTCTCTCAGCCATTATCAGTCAATAAGGAGAGGAAAAAACTCCCGTAACAGCTCAGAGAAATGACCTTGAAAGCACTCAGTCCTGCTCCTGCCTTCATTTTGTGTCCCTTTGTCTCAGAAGTGACCACAGTATTTATAGAGACTGACCTGTTTCATGGACCTTCCATAACATTACATACTGTACGGCTAGTGTTAGTCATGAAAGAGCAAATCTCTGTGGTACAGGACGATCGTTTGACTTTTTTTTTTTTTTTTTACGTGTCTCACAATTTGACCGAAGATGCCATAATAATCATAAGCATTGTACACTCGATTAACCTTTTATATAAGCAACAAATTATACTATCAGAGTCGTGCATTTTTTAATGAAAAAAACACTCACTACATGGGTTGATACATGAAGCTCTTTCTGTGCGTTGTTTGGATGTTACTGTAAAACCCATCGTTTTTTTTTTTTTCTTCCAGTTTTTGCATTTTTACTTTTCTTGGTCCAACCAGTAAGCCTGCTAGGGAGAAGGGAGGGGTGCAAACTTTCGCACTCAACTCGTTGCTCAGCACTCCTACGCAGAAACATTACTTATTAGTTCCCTTCGGGTTTCAGGAGGTTGTTTTAAAACATTCAGCAGTGAAGTGTGAAGCGTGAGTCTGCAGTTCAGAGTCACCCCAAGCACAAATCATTAATACTATTGCTATTGTATTAAATTCCCCTGTTATTCTCATTACCCAAATTAGTGTAAAAACTGATTCCTGGTTGGATTTGTGGAAAACAAACAAACAAAAAAAGATTATTATTATATATTATGTTATATTATTATATGTTCTTGTGATTTTTAAAAATCATCAAATATATATTCAAGAGAATGATGAAGTTTTGGTCATGCACGCATGGCGTTTATTCAGAGTGAAGCGCGCTTTCATTGTCATTCATCGTATTCATCGACTCACCGAAAGTTTTCAGCTCGCTCCCGCGGTTCTGGCGTGCGAGCTGACGGCAGCTGTCTGGCGTGTTGTTTGTGCAGGAGTCAGTCTGCTGGTGTCCCACGGGGCGATCGCCGAGGACACGTCCTGGGAAATGTACATGCTCATCGATCAAGGAGAGTCCAGGTGAAACTAACTCTCTTTCTTTTTCTTATCTAAATACAAATCAGGTTGTTTTCCTGTTTTTTATTTATTTATTTATTTATTTTTTATAACATACACTTTGTATCACATTCATTTCTGTGTGAAAATCCTATGGTGTACTATATACTGTGCACACTAGGAAGCTGGCAGACAAAAACCCAGAAAAACACAATTCTACTAGAAACCAGGCAGGAAAACAACAGATTTAACAAGTTGGAATTGCAACATAAACATGCACGAAGGGAGAGGTGGGGAAGAAAAAAAAGCAAGAAAGAATCCTGATGTGCGTGTCCAGGAGTTAGAAAGCACAATTAGCCCCTGCTTGAACACCAATTTGAAAAGGCCCAGTGGCCTCATGTGTCTCCAAGGAAACACATTTTTGTGTCTTCACCCTCTCCGGTTTGGTAGATGATAGAGGGGAATTAGCTCGAGGTCGGGAAATGGACGCCGTTAAACATATGCAAGATCTGGTGGAGAAACAGGAAGGTTATACAGTATGTGAAACGACTGCCTTGAAAGACATTGCATGTAATAGATTTTTATTTATTTATTTTTTTGCTGCTTGTTTCATGATGACAAAGTGAATACTCAACTCATAACAGTAGAGGAGACATTGATGCAAACGCTGGACGCAGAGTCCCAGAATCCAGCGTCATTCCGGACACAACACGGAGCGATGGCGAAAACTCTGCACAGCTGGAGTCAGATCCACGAGAAAGCATTAGCAAAGCTGATGTTTTAATGATGTTATAAATGATGATTAGAGAGAGGAGGACCGACTGGAGGGCTTCGGCACTGCTGCATCATTCTCTTTAGGTAGGATGAAGCGAGGGCAAAATCGCATCCAAGTTGGAGGCGTGCGGAAATAGCCTACATGATTGAAATGGTTTAAACAAAAAATTTTAATCATCACCACCAAAAGTCAATTCCAGACTTCCAGTCTATAGTACTTTAAACCTGAACTATGTTCTCTGTTGGTTAACACTTTCAAGGTTTGCAGTCAAATTAAGTGCCACCTGAATATAATTCCTGACTTTATTTGTGTGTGTGTGTGTGTGTGTGTGTCTTTGGCCATTAAAGTAAATTGCGTTTTTACTCGAAAGAATGTTACTGTATGACTAAGTCGAGCACAAGACGACTTTACAGTTCAGGTCACATTAGGTGAAAAACCATACAGTTCCATGAGATCACCTCCTGTCTCCTCTGCTGCCTTCCTGCCCTTGTGTCTTCTTTCTCTTTCGTCTTCCTCGGTTCTCTCCATTCCCACTATCACGAGCACACAACAGATGGTGTAGGCGCTCTCCTCTCCAAATCGCAGTCTCTCGGCAGGAGACCGGCGAGAAGATAGTTTTTTTTTTTCCCCCTTCGCCCTCGTGAGTCGAGTCGCAAGTGCCTTCTGGAGGCGCGCGTGTTTTTGCATGTTCCCTCCTTTAATTGGCTTAAATGACTTTAGAGCAAAGATCAAAACACGGCACAGCCACCTCCCGCCACTGAAGTCCGTCACATGGGAAAGAGCGTTTAAAACAAGTCTCAAATTAGAAGTCTGTCCTCCCGAAACACTTTAAAGTCAAAGCAGATGAAATGACGCAGCACATGGTTCAATTTTCATTTCTTTTAATCCATATATACATACAGATGTGTGTGTGTGTGTGTGTGTGTGTGTGTGTGTGTGTGTGTGTGTGTGTGTGTGTGTGTGTGTTTGATGAAATGTTGCATAGGATTACTGGGCAAGGCAAATACACAGCTTTATTAATGAAATATTGACATAATTTAAAGTAAATTATGATTAAAGACAAGCATCAATTATTATCATCAACACAGAGAAGAACACGTTAAGCTTTCATCCTGTAACTCTCTTTCTCCGTAATAGAACACTGATTCATATTTCTTTTTTCATTTGAAATGTCACGAAAATATTTGTATTGCTCTACAAATCCTTTCTTTGTAATTCATATTAAATGAAGTAAATTTATTCCCAAATTAAGCACGGTGACGACCCCATGATGGCCGTGTTTCATCTCCGCTGAAGGAGAACCAGCATGACTGTCATCGCTCACTCCGTATGCAGCCTTAAAAAGGAACAAGGGACGATGGGAAGCAATTACAGTTCACGAGGGCAAAACGGAAGCGTCCTGAGTCATTGTGTGCACGGACATAGATCGAGCATTTTGTTAGCCGTGAGAGACATTGCAGAAATGGAGACGGTTTGACCTTAAAGATGTATGAAAACTAGTATATAGGTACATCGCCTGACCAAATAGTAGACATTACTTAAACGCTTGGTGAAGTTGCATCACAACGATGCAAAAATCACAGCTACTGTATGTTTAATAGTGAAAGTAAGAGCATTTGCAAGTGGCCTAAAAACAAACACTTCAGGTTAGGTCTAGACTCAGCAGCATTATGTGGTAATAAAATGAAGTCAGCTGATGATCTGAATGTACGAAATGACCAGGTTATCACATCTATAGTGTTTTTCTTCCCTGATGGCACAGAAATATTCCAGGATTATGAAAGAGAGGCTTCTGGGAGCGTAAGGAATCATTTTCACACATGAACTGGCCACCAGGTTGCAATCCGCAATCAGGGCTGAAGGAGGTCGAATGGAATATCAGTGTGTAAAATCTTTTGGACAGGCATCCCCAAAAATTTGTGCACAATTTGTTGAGGTAAATGTAATTATACAGCACTTGGTTCTGACTGAGTAATCTGACTGCATGAGAGTGTTGATAATGGATGGTAACAGCACTGGGATGGTTAACTCTGTGTATCACTCCCTGTCACAGGTGTTTTAATAAAAGTTAATTAAGCTAACAGTCGGTTGCGGTATAGGTGAAAGTAGGCCTGTGCGGTCCACACCTCTGAGGAGAGACAAACTGCCTGGACAAACCTCCATGCAGTCGCAGAAGCACTTTCAGCAAGAAAACACATCTGAAAACACAATACAAATATAACTAGCTTCCAACTCGGGCCCGAATCATGAATCCATCCCTAACCCCTAATCAGGTGCACTACTTGGTATGTAGAACAAGTGGATTGTACTGTATATCCTACATAACACACTAGCTTTCCATTTAACACTGTTTGCGATTCAACCCCAGAACCCGTAAGCTAATGTAGCCTGTCTCCTCACCTTTTGGCTACATAGCACCAGGAAGAATTTAAACCACTTTCACCCCTGTTACTTACACTAATCAGGAAGGATATGGATATGTTGGTGGAGCAAAATAACTGGATAAATAGACAAAGAACTTGGCCTTGGCGCTTTATCTAAATAATAATATAATATACAAGTTCCGCTGTACTGTATTCCTTTAAATTAATTACTTTTAACTTGTACTGTAGTTTGCGTTGTCTATTCCTTACTTAATAGCTAAATATTTTTGTATCCAAACCTTACAAATAATTTCATACCTACATATCTGTGTGGCATCCTGGTTAAAATACATTTCTATGAATTTTTATACTGGCTAAATGTTTTCATAAGAGTGTGATTACCTTCTGTTAATTTCAGTAATGGCTACTGTGATTCATCTATACAAACAAAAGAAAGGTTTTGTCTGTACAAAACTGTCACAACTCGCTCTTTTAATTATACCGTTACGTTTTATACACTGGAGGACCCGAAACCTGTCTCAGAAAAATTTCTGTCTGTGTAATTCTGTCACAGCACAAAATTGCCTCGACAGAATTTAACTTTGTGCAGTACTTAGGTGTTTTTTTTTATTTTTTTTTTTTATAAAACTGCACCATAATGAAATCAAAATGTTATGGAGTAGGTATGTTATGAGCACTTATGTCACAGAATCAAGCATTAATGTAGTGCTTTGTACCTCAAGGTGAGTGTGGCTATACTGTATGTGTATCAATCAACTCAATAGTGTGCCATGTACAGACACAGTTCTGCTTAAGACACAAAAACGATGGTAATGCGCCTACAAGCCGCCAAAATCCTCAAGAAACAAAACGACAGCGCGACACAGCATGGCTTACTCCAACAAAAAGGAAATTTGACTATAAAAACTTCATCTTCAAAAATGAACTACAGATCACTGTACAGTGGAACCTTGGATTACGAGCATAATTCGTTCCGGAAGTGTGCTCGTGTTCCAAAACACTCGTAAACCAAATCATCATTTTCCCATAAGAAATAATGAAAACTTAAATTATTCATTCCATAGCCCCAAAAATTTAATACATAAAAATAATTAATACAATCTAGAAAATGAAAATAAAACAAAATAATCTGCACTTTACCTTTAAAAAAAAGTACAAATAAATCCCGACAGATAAGTGTTTCCATTGGTGCGCTCACGCCAGTCTCAGAGAGATATCTTTTTTTCCTGTTAAAACGGTGCTTCCGTGTGTGTGTGTGGAATTAGCCCCTTCCCTCTCCTCGTTTTACATAGTAACACTCCTCCTCCCTCTCCCCACCTCGCTTTTTAAGTTTCACAACAAACACAAACACAGCGTAAACACCGTTTTAACAGGAAAAAAAGAAATCTCTCTGACACTGGTGTTAGCGCATACTAAGGGAATCACTGCTGTAAAGTAAAAAAACAAAGCAAATGAACCAGCACCTTACCTTTGAAAAGAATCGCAACAGAGCAGAGTTTCTGTATGTTTGTGAAGCCGGGAGGGGGTAAAAAGACGAGAGAGCGTCTGTGCGTGTGTGTGTCGGTGTCAAATTACGAGTGACTTATGACTGTGCGTGCGCGTAATTTGACACAGACACACACACACACTCATAAGAGAGAAAGAATTCCGCAGCGCAAGAGTGACGCTCGGTGTCCAAATAAGAGTCGCATGCATGATACATGATACTCGGCGTTCGTAAACTAATACTTGCTCGGTTTCTGATTAAAAATTTATTAAAAATCTTTGCTCGGTTTGTGGAACACTCGTAAACCACGTTACTCGCAATCCGAGGTTCCATTGTATGTTTATTCTTCCTCCAAGACGTTTAAAAGTTTACGTTTAAAAGTTTGTTTAAAACCATGTCTGACATGTCCTGAATGTCCTCCGCTGATAAAAATGCAGTGATGTGAAGCGCCATTATGAGATAATTGCTATAAAAATCTAAATTATAACATAATTTTATTATCTATTAAAATAAAAGAAAGTTTTTGTCTGTACATTAGTTAGGACTCGGTCTTTCAATGATATCTTTATGTTTCATACATTGGACATGATCCGAAACCAGTCTCAGTAAAAAATCTTTCTGTCTGTCTATCCAAGAGGTTTAGTCACACCGTTATGCAAAACTAGCTGGACAGAATTTAATGACAGTTTGGCAGTCTTTAGGGATCTGCCTGACGTTACGCCTGTGGCATAAATGAAATCAAAATGTTGAGTAGAAGTTAAGTTATGAGCAGTCATGTGCCGGATTATGTCACAGCATCATGCAAAACTTGCTGGACAGAATTGAATTAAACTTTTTTTACTTACATACCTGCGTGAAGTTTAAACAGCAACATGAGTGAAATCAAAATGTTGAATAAAAGTTATGATGTTATGAAGAGTTATGTGTTGGATTTAATAATCTACTTTAAAATAAGCTACTAATGCAATACTTGCTCAATGTAAACAAACATCTGCACCAATAGATATCCATTAGAAAAGCTAAACTGAATATTTTTACATATTTTCACTTTGGCTGAAATAACAGCGCTGAAGTGGTAGAAGTGACTATATAACTTCATAAACATGGTGATCAGAAAAGCATTTCAAAAACCTTGAGTCAGATCTGCTTCAACAGCAGATGATTATATCAAGTAGATGATTGTTAAATTGGAAAAAAAAAAAAGACAAGGCACAGGTTTCATCGTTAAATCCTCCACTTTCGATGTTTGATATATATTTTATGCAGTATGGGTATTCCAGATGTTTTCTTTCACTCTATCTCTCTCACTGTCATAAAGTCAAAACTGACATGGTTCTCACTGAATTATTAATATTCAGCCGATGTCGTCGAGTCAACAAGCGTTCTTAGATTTGGGAAAGGTTGCTTTAAAAGATAATTCCCGTGCTTACTCAGACACATTAGGTCGTAAGATTAGCAGGAAGTTCCACAGAGGGCAGCTGGTTTAAACACATTGTGACATCACTCGAGTGATGTCGCTGAGGAGTTGTAGAAGTTTAAAATTGGTGCAGACTAATTATATTTTTGTAATAACATTTGACAAAACCGGTGCAATAACACCCACTACAGACTAACAGTACACATGGTGCTGGAGGATTTGGGATTTGCCCGGTCGTTTCCCTTCCCTGATCTGTCACTTTTTCGTGCTTCTAAACAGACTCGTTCTCACCTGTAGTGAGAGTGAGCCTCTCTCTCTCTCTCTCTTTCTCTCTCGCTCTTTACTCCTCCTCTGAAGCCATCATCCATGAAGCTGTCACTCAAACCCTTCTTTGGCCAGGAGGGAACAGTGGAGAATTGAATTTTCCTCTCCCACTGTCAGATAGCGCACATCGAATGCACCTTCGCTCTGCAGCATAATAGGAATCCATTAAAATCCACCAAACACAATCGATCATGGCTGCCACCTGAAAGGTGACTTCCCTCTGAGATATTTTTAAAGCCCATCAGAAATAAGATTATACTCTATTCCCGGGTTTTCATCCCATGTCAGCGTTTTAGTTCGTCTGTTTGTTTACCCGTTTGCCTGTTTGTTGTTTCTCTAGAGCTCCTCCGCGTTACGTGTCACGACAAGGATTTTCACCCGAGTCATTAACCGTGTCGATATTAAACATATGTATATCAGTATGTGAGAGGTTGTTTGCGGTATTAAAACCCACACCTCCGCTCTATCAGATATCCATTAAACCTGAGACCCCGTCAGGAGCAGCGCGGCCACTAATGGCTCCCTTTCATTCCTCGTTAAGTCTCGCAGGGATGAATCATCCGTCACTTTGAATAATGTACCTCATTACGGAACCTGGCTAGCTCTAGCAACAGACTCTTGACAGTAATGTGGAACAGAATCATGTCGAGGAAAGATGATGAGGCGCTTTAGATGCATCCCGTCTCGCAGGTGGCATCGCAGTCTCAATTTTGGCTCAGACGCACGAGGTTTGGTTCAGATATTGAACGCTAATTACGATAGTTTGGTTGAAAAGCAGTTCAGGAATTTGACACGGACTCGTTTCAGTGTTTCATCAAGGAAGAATTTCCTCCGAGTGAGTCGAACCACACTGTGACGCAGCTCAAAAACATGATCCTGGCTGGCTTCAAGTGGGTCAGAGTAAGCACGTCTTAGCCTTCACCGTCCCCAGTAGGTTGCAGGAAAGAATACACTAGTAGTGGGTGGGAGAAAGTACAGGAATAAACAGATTGTAAGAGTGTTTGTAATTTCTAATGCACAGCCTCAAACTATTCAGTAAGCAGTATTTTTGCCTCCGCTTTGAAGGGGTTTTATTCGCACATCCCTCCAAGTGTTGTGACAAGTTCTCCTTGGCATCTCTGGTCCTTAATTGTGCCAAACCCGGACATGTGGAGTGCCATCGAGGCTCAGGAGCTCTCAGTGATTGAATAAAGAGTCAAGCTAGAGGTTATTAAAAAAAAAAAAAAAAAACACCTGAAATAATGAACGGTTTCTCCAGGAAGCCATCATGCATGAAGTATGAAATTGTTAATATAAGTGAGTGGGCACAGATGAATAGGCTGATTGACAGTTATGGTCCTTGTTCCCTCTCAGGAGACGTTGAACTACATCTCAGCGGTGAATTCTGAAAAGCCTTTTATGCTTCAGATACAACCTAGAGAACTTAGAAAGTTAGCACTAATAAGATATTATAAAATCCGAATATTTAACGGGTGTTTGCCTTGCCAAATAGTTTCTTGTTAGCAGAGGTCAAAGAGGATGAAAAAAAAAATCTGAAGTTAATTACTTGGCATGGTTTTTCTTTCAAAGTCTTTCAGAGTGTTCATTTGGAAACCGACCTTATGCGTAGTAATTTATTGAATAGTGATTGTATTATAAACATGACAAAAGTCCAGTTTCATTTCAGTAAAATAAAATAATAATATTAAAGCGTTTACAAAGAATGCTAGGAGATTTGCTTCCATCCCTTTGTCCTGAACTTTCATGAGCCTTTGTTAACTTGTCCTTAATGGGCCCCGTGTCGTGTTTCATGCACCGTCACAAGGAGAAGACGTGAAGTGATGATAATAAGCTGGAAATTATACAAAGAGACTTATGAATATGCAGCAGCCATTAAATGATTTGCTCCCAGGTGCCCTTCGCGAATCAGCAGCTTTTTTTTTTCCCCGGCAGAATTATGGGCCTCTCGGCAAAAACACGCTTCCTTTAATGATTTCCAAGACTGCTAACTTGGCAGTTGGGATAATTGTTTGTGCAAAATCATGTGGATTCTTCACAGAAAAACAGTCCTGTTGGTGCAAGTTTGATTTGTTTTATTTCACAAGATTGTTAAATCCAGCCAGATTGGAGGTTGTAGGTTGGAGTTTGGAGTTGTAAAAAGTCACCCACAAAGGGTTAACCTTTCTTTAACCCTTAGAAACACTATTTAGTAATGGCCCAGATGATATCTATATTTCATATCAACTTAAAATGCTCGTAATTTATAAAAGTATATGATCAAAACTCTCTCTGACTTGACGAACCTCAGGAAAAAACACTAACACCAGTATTTGGTTTCAGGAGCAGTTTTAGCACTTTTATTTCACTTTCTGAACATAACTATGGTCTCTGTGGAGTTTTTAAAACTATTGAACCTTGGCTTTATATGAATTAATATTTTTTTTGCCTTGTCATTTTTTATATGCACAGCGCAACATCATTAGAGAGATGTGAAATCCTGCTGGGGCCAGAGGTCACATACGGCCCCCCAGGCCTCAGCCTGACCTCCCCTGTTGCCATGACGATAGCCCACTGTGCCGAGGTCATCGGCGAGAACTGGAGCGTCCGCCTGAAGAAGAAAACGAAGGACGATGAGTGGGAGGTACGAGGTGTCTTTCCCCCCCCTCCCTCGACCTCGGCTTCATTTGAAATTCAGATTGGCAAGCAGAATGGCTGTCTTTGATTTATCATCCCGCCTCTCACGCCATGCAAGGTTCGGGTTATCTTTAAAAAACAATGCAAAAAGAAATGCGTGTACATCTCCAATCCACAAAGCAGAGAGCTTGTTTCCTGTCAGATAAATGAAGAGAAATGGAGATAGAGCTTCTGTTATATAATCGAAGTTAAAGTGTCTTACAGAGGCCAGTAGAGAGAGGACTTTAGGGGCATTACTCAAGGACCTAATACCAGTAAAGGAAATTTACTGAAGGGAGTCAAATCCAAGTAATTCAGCTGCTCTAAGTAGCACAATAAGCAGAAAAACTAGTTTTAAACTACAGTAAGTGTGAAGAACTTAGCTATAAACTAGTCAGATACATTAGTTGTGGAGAACTTAGCTATGAACTAGTCAGATACATTAATTTTGGAGAACTTAGCATACATTAGTTGTGGAGAACTTAGCTATAAACTTGTCAGATACATTAGTTGTGGAGAACTTAGCTATAAACTTGTCAGATACATACGTTATAGAGAACTTAGCTATGAACTAGTCAGATACATTAATTGTGGAGAACTTAGCTATAAACTTGTCAGATACATTAGTTGTGGAGAACTTAGCTATAAACTTGTCAGATACATTAGTTGTGGAGAACTTAGCTATAAACTTGTCAGATACATACGTTATAGAGAACTTAGCTATGAACTAGTCAGATACATTAATTGTGGAGAACTTAGCTATAAACTTGTCAGATACATTAGTTGTGGAGAACTTAGCTATAAACTTGTCAGATACATTAGTTGTGGAGAACTTAGCTATAAACTTGTCAGATACATACGTTATAGAGAACTTAGCTATGAACTAGTCAGATACATTAATTGTGGAGAACTTAGCTATAAACTTGTCAGATACATTAGTTGTGGAGAACTTAGCTATAAACTTGTCAGATACATTAGTTGTGGAGAACTTAGCTATAAACTTGTCAGATACATACGTTATAGAGAACTTAGCTATGAACTAGTCAGATACATTAATTGTGGAGAACTTAGCTATAAACTTGTCAGATACATTAGTTGTGGAGAACTTAGCTATAAACTTGTCAGATACATTAGTTGTGGAGAACTTAGCTATAAACTTGTCAGATACATACGTTATAGAGAACTTAGCTATGAACTAGTCAGATACATTAATTGTGGAGAACTTAGCTATAAACTTGTCAGATACATTAGTTGTGGAGAACTTAGCTATAAACTTGTCAGATACATTAGTTGTGGAGAACTTAGCTATAAACTTGTCAGATACATACGTTATAGAGAACTTAGCTATGAACTAGTCAGATACATTAATTGTGGAGAACTTAGCTATAAACTTGTCAGATACATTAGTTGTGGAGAACTTAGCTATAAACTTGTCAGATACATTAGTTGTGGAGAACTTAGCTATAAACTTGTCAGATACATACGTTATAGAGAACTTAGCTATAAACTAGTCAGATACATTAATTGTGGAGAACTTAGCATACATTAGTTGTGGAGAACTTAGCTATAAACTAGTCAGATACATTAGTTGTGGAGAACTTAGCTATGAACTAGTCAGATACATTAATTGTGGAGAACTTAGCATACATTAGTTGTGGAGAACTTAGCTATAAACTTGTCAGATACATACGTTATAGAGAACTTAGCTATAAACTAGTCAGATACATTAATTGTGGAGAACTTAGCATACATTAGTTGTGGAGAACTTAGCTATAAACTAGTCAGATACATTAGTTGTGGAGAACTTAGCTATGAACTAGTCAGATACATTAATTGTGGAGAACTTAGCATACATTAGTTGTGGAGAACTTAGCTATAAACTTGTCAGATACATACGTTATAGAGAACTTAGCTATAAACTAGTCAGATACATTAATTGTGGAGAACTTAGCATACATTAGTTGTGGAGAACTTAGCTATAAACTAGTCAGATACATTAGTTGTGGAGAACTTAGCTATGAACTAGTCAGATACATTAATTGTGGAGAACTTAGCATACATTAGTTGTGGAGAACTTAGCTATAAACTTGTCAGATACATACGTTATAGAGAACTTAGCTATAAACTAGTCAGATACATTAATTGTGGAGAACTTAGCATACATTAGTTGTGGAGAACTTAGCTATAAACTAGTCAGATACATTAGTTGTGGAGAACTTAGCTATGAACTAGTCAGATACATTAATTGTGGAGAACTTAGCATACATTAGTTGTGGAGAACTTAGCTATAAACTTGTCAGATACATACGTTATAGAGAACTTAGCTATAAACTAGTCAGATACATTAATTGTGGAGAACTTAGCATACATTAGTTGTGGAGAACTTAGCTATAAACTAGTCAGATACATTAGTTGTGGAGAACTTAGCTATGAACTAGTCAGATACATTAATTGTGGAGAACTTAGCATACATTAGTTGTGGAGAACTTAGCTATAAACTTGTCAGATACATACGTTATAGAGAACTTAGCTATAAACTAGTCAGATACATTAATTGTGGAGAACTTAGCTATAAACTTGTCAGATACATACGTTATAGAGAACTTGGCTATAAACTTGTCAGATACATTAGTTGTGGAGAACTTAGCTATTAACTAGTCAGGTACATTAGTTGTGGAGAACTTAGCTATAAACTATTCAGGTACATTAGTTGTGGAGAACTTAGCTATTAACTTGTCAGGTACATTAGTTGTGGAGAACTTAGCTATAAACTATTCAGGTACATTAGTTGTGGAGAACTTAGCTATTAACTTGTCAGGTACATTAGTTGTGGAGAACTTAGCTATAAACTATTCAGGTACATTAGTTGTGGAGAACTTAGCTATTAACTTGTCAGGTACATTAGTTGTGGAGAACTTAGCTATAAACTATTCAGGTACATTAGTTGTGGAGAACTTAGCTATTAACTTGTCAGGTACATTAGTTGTGGAGAACTTAGCTATAAACTATTCAGGTACATTAGTTGTGGAGAACTTAGCTATTAACTTGTCAGGTACATTAGTTGTGGAGAACTTAGCTATAAACTATTCAGGTACATTAGTTGTGGAGAACTTAGCTATTAACTTGTCAGGTACATTAGTTGTGGAGAACTTAGCTATAAACTATTCAGGTACATTAGTTGTGGAGAACTTAGCTATTAACTTGTCAGGTACATTAGTTGTGGAGAACTTAGCTATAAACTATTCAGGTACATTAGTTGTGGAGAACTTAGCTATTAACTTGTCAGGTACATTAGTTGTGGAGAACTTAGCTATAAACTATTCAGGTACATTAGTTGTGGAGAACTTAGCTATTAACTTGTCAGGTACATTAGTTGTGGAGAACTTAGCTATAAACTTGTCAGATACATTAGTTGTGGAGAACTTAGCTATTAACTTGTCAGGTACATTAGTTGTGGAGAACTTAGCTATAAACTATTCAGGTACATTAGTTGTGGAGAACTTAGCTATTAACTTGTCAGGTACATTAGTTGTGGAGAACTTAGCTATTAACTAGTCAGGTACATTAGTTGTGGAGAACTTAGCTATAAACTCGGCCCATACCTAAGCTAGATACTGTACCTTAGCTGCCATATTTTTGCTAATAGATATCCACTCAATCAATATAATTTGTCATTTTTAGGTGGAGAATGAACCTGAAATGATGAATGAAACATGGACTGACATTTCAAATTCAGATTTTAAACATTTCAGTTTTGGCTCATTGGCTTAAATGTTGGTGAATGAAAATGAGCTTTTCTGCTCTGTCTCAGTCTCTGGATGAAGTGTTCTGAAATTTTAATCCGACCTTGAGCTACAAACTTCACTTACACATTCAAATAAAAGCAAAAATATTCAGATTTGCAAAGTACAATTCTGAAGCCACACATTTCATGTCTGTTATTCATAAAAATACCAGAACTATTACTGTACATCACTGCTTATAACCGTTATCTCTTGAGGTGGTAGGAAAAGGTGAGTCTTGCACAAAATGCAGCAAAAGGAGAACAAGGTGGTGACGTGAGAAAACAATACAGAAAACCAAAAAAACAAGACAGTTTTGCCATGTAATAACAGTGAGGGCAAAAGAACTGTCAAACAGAGAAGACCTTCGGGCCAAAGGGCCATCAAACACAGCTGCTATCGATCGACTCCACCGGGGAAAACGAGCTGAAAATATCGGCAGAGTGAAGCAATCTGAGAAGGAACCCTGTAGAGGGTGTCACTCCTGACCTGGTCACTCAGCCGGTGCTAAATCGAACGCTTAACAAGGTCTCACACCTCTGCTACAATCCAGAGATAATATTTGCAGAATTCCAGCACAACTCAGTGAGATATTAATTATTTCTTATAATTATTCGGTTTAAAAGCAGGCAATTATCTTCGTAGCTCATACCGAGGGTTGAAACAAATGGCCTTAAACCTCAGTAGCGATCTGACAAACATTCTAGTTTTAGAAGCAAATTGACTTATTTTCGCCTCACTGAAAATGAGAGCCTTAGTACCAGCCCTGGATCTGTCATAGTCAGCGCAGTGAGAAGGGATCAATGACCTTCTGTGTTAAGGCACCGAGAGCCAGCAGTGGTGTCAGTTCACCTCGGTAAACAGCTTGCTCTTCACCTCTATTCACACTTATACATCATCTTTTCTACCTCGCTCAGGTCGAGTCCTTTCATCCTCACCTCAGTGTATACTTGTAGTCTGAATTCAGACTAAGAAATGATATTGAAAAGAAAGCATATTACTGTATGTACACACCTCTGCTCTGGCTAGACATAAGCGTAGCCCTGTGATTCTATCGAGATGCGACCTTGGCTTTGGTGAAGTGATTCGTTGTAACAAAGCAAGTGCAGCTCCCGCTGTGTATAGCAGCTGGACAAAGCTTTCATAGTTAAAGGGGGAATAGAAGCCGGCATCTCAGCAGATGGAGACAATAAATTGCTTTCAGTGCATGCCTTAGAATTAACGTCTTATCGCCAGTAGTCATTTTACAACCATAACCACCATCAATTCATAACCAGCTGTGCATGATAGGACAGAATGTAAGATGATGGAATAAGTGCCAGAGCTAAATTAGAGGCGTGGTTTAATTCGTTCTACAAGTAGTATTGTCCCTTTACAAAAGAAAAATATTAGGATAAGCACGATATTACTAAAAGCACGTTAAAGATTAACTACGTTTATAACATCCATTTAATAGTTTTATACTTGTTTTGAACTGAATCTTCATACAAATATTTAAATCAGTATTCCAGTGTACTTCTCTTACAAATGCAATTATATCAGTAGTACAGTATATGTTTATAGTGTTTATACTTTCAACTAAAACTGAATATACAATAATAGTTTTTTATTATAATTGTCATTATAATTTGAAAAAAAAAATCAACATTTCTTCTGTAATTTCAACAATATTTTGCCTTAATTTCAACTATAATGTGTTATAACTTTTCAACATTATGGCTATTATTTTAACTATAATTTTCTATGAAAATGTATATATTGTATTTATAAATTCAAATCTATCGAAAGTTAACTGCTATACTTCTCTTTACAGATAGTTAGAATGTTAGAATCTACTGCATTTCTCTTTAAGCATTCCTAAAAATTCTAGTATATTAAACATATTGTACTTCAAGTGAGTTAAAAATTCTATGCGTAATCGAATCCTTGGTCATTTTCTTTGACTATGCAAATATAATCACAATTTCAAGTATATCAAATGTAAACTAGTATACTTTTTAAATATACTTGTATATCAATCCTAAGCTAGCATCAAGTACGATAAAACATAAGCTAGTTTATGTTTCTTTGAGTATACTTAGAAAGACTAGTGTATTTAACATAATCTAACGTACTTATCTATGTACACTAAGGAAATGCTAGGATTTTAGTGTTAAACAAGTGTTATTCTTCAGTATGCATAGATATGATAGTATATAAAAGTAGTCAGGTACAAACAAAACATGAATTTATGTGCATAAAGAAGGATTAAATACTTTTCCTCTTATATTTATAACTACAAATATTTGTACTCGACATCGCAATTCTCACCAAGTGTACGTTTTTTCAGTAAACTTTGAGTCATATCTTACAAATGGGCTGCATAGATATGATCGTTCCTGTACGATCCATTCTTTCTCGTCCATCCATAGGAAGTGATGTCGGCCGAGGACGAGTCGACTTCCTGCTACTGCCTCCTGGACTCTGGAAGGTGCCACCTGCTACTGAGCGAGCCGGGTTCGTACGCCCTGGTAGGGGAACCGCTGACCGACGGCGCCACCAAGAGGGTGAAGGTTGCGGTGTTCGGTAGCTCACACTCATCTCTGAGCTACAGTCTAAGAGTGTACTGCGTTGATGACACGCCTCACGCCTTTCAGGTCAGCACCAGGAGTGTGTGGTTTCGAGTAAAATTCTTTAATCGTCTGCAAACAAGTCAGTTTTAAATAATATTCTAGCAGCTTCCATAGCGTTGAATAATTCAAAGTGCATTGCAGTGCTAGTGTTCTATGGCATGGAATAGTCCTTTTTGAAAATATTACGTTTCAGTAGATACAATACAGACATTCCATGACTACTATATTGAGTTGCATGGTTAACACAAAGTGTATGTGTGCGAGCTTTCTTCATCAAAAATGTATGAAAAGAATTCTTTCAATTGCTTAAAATGAATGAAGCTTTGCAGTGCCTTCGAATGTATTCAGGACTAAATGCACAAGTCAGTGTCGTGCATGCAGCTTTTTCACTGAAAATAGACTTGCCTGTGAGTATTTTACCATTTTAATTCCACTCGAGGTTGAGGTTTAAGCCTGAGATCAAAGCTTTCCTTGTTAATTCATGTCCTTAATCACATGTGCAAGCTCCACATTTCACAAACGAAACTAGTCTTTGTCTGAAATCTTCCATTAAAGTGCAGCGGCTCCTGCGATAATAATAACCAATCAGCAAAGGCACGTTTGTGGGGGTGAGTTCGTGAATTTGAGTCACCATCTTCCTTCCCGCTCAAATACCTACAGCCTTTCTCCTGGGATACAATTTACATCTTCCTGCAACCGCCAGATTTCATCCGCCTCATTTATTTAGTGTATCGGCGACTGACTGTGGGTTAGCGTCTTAGCTCTGACTGCATGTTTATTATAGAACATATACTTTGCATAACCCATGTTCTTACAGAGGTACCTGAAGTCGCTCCTGCCAAATTAGGCAGTTTCACTGAGGAGAGCATGTCACGTTGTGGAATCAAAAGCACTCTGATTTCATTTTCGCATCGAGCCCTATTTATACATATTTGTTTACCTCAAACCCTGCGCTTTTCAGCTGAAGCTATACGCAAGTACATAATCATACCACTCTATAAATCCCTAATCCGGTAAATGTAAGACTGAGTTTCAGACGGCTTTTGTTGGAATTTAAAACCACGTCTAATCGATCGTTATTTTCCAGAGTCATTTTTATGTAGCTGGTTTGCAGAATAAAGGCTGCATTAAAGCTTTATTCAACTGGTGTGACTCATTCCGTTAATTTGACTACAACAGGCAAAACAGGTTGTTTATACTCTTTTTTTTTTTACCCCCTGATGGACTCTCGATTCTGATTGGTCAGAAGGTGCCGATTCATTCACTATAACTGCAGCAAAGTTAGAATCATGGTGTTGTACTGAATAATGGGCACATCTACCTTTCTACAGCTGGTCATTCTTTTTTAGTGTGTGTGGTTTATTTCTCTGAAGAGGTAGACAGTTTTATAATGTTCTCCAGAGCACACGGCATTCAGAATATACATTATGATTCTTGACTTATTTTTCAGTTTCCTTGCACAACCCTATCCTGTGCTAGAAAACATCCTCCAAAATAAACGTCCAGGACATAATCTTTTTTTTGGACTACCAAAACCATGTTGTTATGCTCTGAATCATGTATTATACAGTTCTGTACACATTCAGTCGATTGAAAGCTATTGCTTGCTGTTCATTATTGTTGAAATGTTCCCAGAATGTTATATAGCAGCGTCCTCAGAACCTGCAGATAGAAAATGTAAATTATTATCCAAACCATGTTGAAACGTTCCCAAAACATTATCTAAAACATCCTCAGTACGTAAGCCAAACATTCGCAAATTGAAAACCAAAACATCCCAAAACAGCAAGTGCTGGAACGTTACCAGAAATGTTACAAATTAAGTTCCTAAAACATTATTCAAACTTTACTGACACCAGAATTCTTTTAAAATGTTCCCAGAATGTTACCCAAACATTCCCAAAACCTGAACCAGAAATGTTCCTGCCGCGTTCTCCAAAAACGTTCCAGGAACACCCAGAAAGCTGAACAGTTTACCACTCTAGGGAACAAAAAATACATTCAATTCTAACATTGTAAGCTGGCAAATTATACAACTAAACAGTGTTATTTGTAGATCAGCTTGTGATGTGATGCTGCCGAAAGAATCCGCTTAAAATGTGTTCACAGGCTATAAAGGGAAGCACATGGTCCCTGACACTGTGCCAGTCAAACGATAGCCAATTGGTGTTAAGTGGCATAAAGGGATGAACATAATCCCGGACCCGTTAGCGTTCAAACGGCGCTCGGTTGGTGGTGAGTCGCGTAACGTGTCATTTTCCTACATCAATGCCCCATCAGAGGACACATGGCAAGATGGAGGATTGCTCGTGTCATGACCTGTACCATCTGCATGCTGCAGGAGAAATACTTCAGACCAGGTTGTTCTCGCTGTAGGGCTGGGGATTAGTCAGGGCGAGCACTGTTGTGTGCACGAGGAAATAGAAATACTTAATGTTAATGAAACAGTGGCTGCACTAACTCTAATGAATATCCAAAAGGATACATATATTGCGCACCATCCATGCCGTTTACCCGTACCAGTAATGTTGCACAGCTTAGCACTAAAAAAATCTTATTTATTTATTTATTTATTTTTTTATCAGAGTATTTGTCTCCTGTCTGTTAGACAGGACGAGTCTATCCAACTCTGACCTCTCTCATTAACACTCTGTTTTTTCGCCCACATGTTCCAACGATCGACATTTAGTGTTGTTTATTACACGGTAAGAAAATAAATAACTAAACAAACACATAGACTCCAGTGTTTCAAATCCCCTAAAGGGCAGCTGTGTCTGAGCTACTGGAACCATCACGTCTGGCACTGACTACCATAACCACAGGCAAATGAGCTCAAACTCGCTCACACACACACACACACACACACACACACACACACACACACACACACAAGCGCATCTTGTCCATGATGATGTTCCGACTCCTGACATCTAAACCGTTCGACCTCGAGACTCCTTGTGATTCATCACTGAGAGGAGAAGACTTGCTGTGTTAACAAGCCAGGAAATAAAGAGGGTCACTGAGTTTCTGTCAGCCCGTCTGTGTGTGTGTG
Organism: Clarias macrocephalus; assembly: GCA_011419295.1. Lineage (NCBI taxonomy): Eukaryota > Metazoa > Chordata > Actinopteri > Siluriformes > Clariidae > Clarias > Clarias macrocephalus. The sequence continues at coordinate 6,264 of JAAGKR010005406.1, read as the reverse complement.
TGTGCGTGTGTGTGTGGGATTGGATATGAATACATTATTCTAAATGAAGAGTGTTATAAACATGTATATACTATACACAATTAGAACGTTTGTATTAGTCTATTAGGGGCGACACGGTGGTGTAGTGGTTCGCACTGTTGCCTTGTACCACCAGGGTCCGGGTTCGATCCCCGGCCAGGCTCGATTCCCGTCTCTGTGTGCATGGAGTTTGCATGTTCTCCTCGTGCTTGGTGGGTTTCCTCCGGGTACTCCGGTTTCCTCCCACAGTCCAAAGACATGTAGGTTAGGCTAATTGGCGTTCCCAAAATTGCCCATAGTGTGTGAATGAGTGAGTGTCCTGCGATGGATTGGCACCCTGTCCAGGGTGTATCCTGCCATGTGCCCTAAGTCTCTTGGGATTGGCTCCAGGCCCCCCGTGACCTTGAATACAGGATTCAGCGGTATAGATGATGAGTGAGTGAGAGAGAGTATTAGTCTATTAGTGTTTCTGTTTTGTTTTTAAAAGGATTGAGGTGAACATTACTTTCAAAGGGCATCTGGATGCCCAAGTAGAAAAAAACGTATGCTAAGTATATATTAAATCCTAGCGTGCCAAAGCATACTTAAGTGTACTTGCTAATGACTAATGACTAGTATACTTGACGTTTGCTATTTTGGAACAACTCATTTTGTACTAAGCGTATTTAAGTTGTAATTAAATTGTACAAAAGCACAATTTTAAGTGCATTAAGTATACTTTTGTGTGCTAAAGTGGAACAACTTTAAGTATATTTAGTACACTTAAAGTATCTGGCTTTTGTGTGTAGGATCATTTACAAATGCTGAATGCATTTTCTGCACTATAACGTGTCTGTGAAACCCATTACATCAGTAATATAGAGGCAGATCTTATTCATGAGTACAACAGATTTAATTTGCACAAGGTTTACAAAAAAAAAAAACAGTACTATAGTGTATTTGTGTTCAACAAAACGTCAGGTTGTCTTACAAACACAGACATTATGTGTTTAGAATGTACAGGTACAGTATTAGTTCAAACCTGGTGTGTTGATTCTAGCTGTTACACAGAGACTGAAAACAGACAGAGAGCTGCGGAGCGTCATACCAGAAGCAAAGGACATAAGATTTAGCAATAACACCATAGACAATACACTCTATAGTTTAAACTATGTACTTAATTTTAAACTACTCAACAAAAACCATGAAATGTACCTTATGCGATGAAAATAAAATAATAACCGTACGAACTAACGCATGCAATGATGCATCTTCCATCATTCGACAGGTCGAATCTGCCCACCTTCAGTTTCTGATTGGCTGGTGTTGCCCCGATTCTAGTCTCTGGTTGGCTGGAATAGAGTTCTAACACTGCTGCAGTTCGTGCAAGTGTAGCTTTATGATAGTGAGCGCACAGAAGAGTTCAGACACATAAATTATCATGAACACACGCAAATGTGATTTTCAACGCACAAAAACGAGTTTGACAGCGTGCGAGAGAGATTTCAGCGTGAGTCTCTACAAGAGAGTAATGCAATAAATACAAAATACAAAAACAAAGTTTAAATAAGTGTGCTTTGGAAATTAGACCAACCTTTCACTTAAAGTATATTTTCCTATAATATATTTTTGGAACGTGTACTATAATATTATTTTGAAGTATGTTTAAAGTTTAATTCCAAAACTTGGTAAAAGCATGATGTTAGTATACGTTTTATGTATTAACTGATGATACAACTTTGCAATGTAGTATCGAAGATTTGAATATATTTGTAATTTTTACTGGGGTGAGACCGGAGGTTGTGCAGGAGGACTGTGATGCTGTGCAAT
>JAAGKR010005405.1:15236-51403 GCA_011419295.1 Clarias macrocephalus | reverse complement strand
AGTGAGTCTGAGGAGCAGGACTCAGTATCTGTAGTCCCCCGAGGGTGTTTTGAAGGTAGTTTTCTTTACCCTGATATGAATCAAATTGTAGTCACTGCAGAGATCCAACTTAGTAAAGATCCGGGCCTTCTATAGGCACTCAAAGGCCAAATTCATCAAGGGTATGGTTTGACAGTCTTTAAAGGTGAAGGCATCTATTTTCTTAATAAAGAAGAAACTGGCCATAGATGTTGATGGGTGGAAGAACCCTAACATAAGCGATTTCTTAAAATAACACTCCACTGGAGTTTATTCAGGCATACAGGAAGAACAACTGGGCTCTGGCCCTGGGTGGAATAATGCTTGGGAGCAGGTCATCAGGGGTAGGTTATGATAGTCTTTAAAGCTAAGGGGAATTTATTTTCTTAATGAAGAAGAAACTGGCCAGAGATGTGGATGGGTGGAAGAACCCTCACATAAGTGATTTCTTAAAGTAATACTCCATTGAAATTTATTCAGGCATATAGGTAGAACAACTAGGCTTTGGGCCCTGGGTGGATTGGCCCTGGGTGGAATAAAGGCTTGGAGCAGGTCAAAAGGCCTTTGCAGGGTGTAGCTTCTGGACCTTCTGCTTTGAGAGTATCTCTCTGAGGTCCCAGTACACCTGAGAAACATTTGACAGGTCTACTACCTTAGAAGGATTTGGTGATGGGAATTCCCTTAAAGAAGCTCTGAGAGCCTTTTGACCCCCTAGATTAAGAGTGACTGTCAGTCAAGTGGGGTTTATGTTATTGGAGCCAGGGAAACACCAGAACCAATTGCATTTCCTGCACCTGTGTAACCACAAATGAGAGCTTCTCCATGTATGGATATGCGTTTGGGGCATACAAAGACTATACTCGTTAACCCAGTTATCAAGCCTGTTCAAAGCAGCTGACTGTCCAGTGATGCCACAGGGATAGGAGAGGGAAGTGGGATCATGGGGATACCTAATTTTCAGGCTAGCGATCCATAAAAAAATAGTTTGCTCTGCCCAAATCAATAAACACCTCTGGGTGGATCTCCTGGTCTCCTCTATAGTAAAGGGCAACTGAGGGCAACTTGCTTGACTTTACTACAGCCTAAGCAGGTGACTTGTGACTGGCTGCCCTGTGTTCTCAGCCTAGCCCTAGCCAACTGCATGCGCTCCTCCTGAGCATCTGAGTTGGATCTGATCTAGGGTTGGAGCCTCTAGCCATCAGTAAGTGCCCTGCTGGATTCTCAAAGGTGGAGAAATAACATCCCCCCCATCATATGTTGGTGATGGGAGGTGTCTCTGAGTGCTTTGACAAAGGTGTCCAGAATAGACTGGGGAGACAGAACATTTTGACACATCATGGTGGCCCATTCTATTCCTCTGCCAGTCAGCATCAAAATCATGTAGGTAATCCTGGCCCTTTCTGAAACAAATTGTGAGAGCTACAGCTTAAGAACTAGTAAGCACTGCAAAATAAGGAAATCACAGCCTCCCGGTTCCCCTGCATATGGCTGAGGGAAATTTGTAGGTGTTAGCAGGGCTCAAATCAAGCACATCAAGAATTTAATGACTATAAGAACACAGCATAGTGGTCTCAGGACACAGATCAGGGCAACATACAGGGGTTGGACAATGAAACTGAAATGCCTGGTTTTGGACCACAATTATTCATTAGTATAGTGTACACCACCTTTTGCGGCCAATACAGCATCAATTAGTTTTGGGCATGACCGATGCACATCCTGCACAGTGGCCACAGTGATTTTGAGCCGTTCTTCTTGCAGAAAAAATGCCATGTTACTACGTGATGCTGGTGGAGGAAAACGTTTCCTGACTCGATCCTCCAAAACACCCTCAAGTGGCTCAATAATATTTAGATTTGATGACTGTCCAGGCCATGAGAGATGCTCAACTTCACTTTTATATTCATCAAACCACTCTGTCATCAGTCCTGCTGTCTATTTTGCATTATCATTCTGATAAACGCCTTCAGGATACAATGTTTGAACCATTGGGTGCACATGGTCCTCTAGAATGTTTCCGTAGTCCTTGGCAATGACACGACCATCTAGCACAAGTATTGGGCCAAGGGAATGCCATGATATCGCAGCCCAAACCATCAATGATCCACCCCATGCTTTACTCTGGGCATGCAACAGTCTGGGTGGTACGCTTCTTTGGGGCTTCTCCAAACCGTAACTCTTCCAGATGTGGGAAAGCCAGTGAAGGTGGACTCATCAAAGAAAAATACATGTTTCACTTTGTCCAAAGCTCCAGATTGTCACTGCTGGCCAATGTTAGGCATTGGCACGAGTGACCAAAGGTTTGGCTATAACAGCCCGGCCATGTACATTGACCCTGTGGAGCTCCCGACGAACAGTTTTGGTGGAAACAGGAGAGTTGAGGTGCACATTTAATTCTGCAGTGAGTTGGACAGCTGTGGTTTTATGTTCTTTGGATACAATGCGGGTTAGCACCTAGATGTTCCTTTCAGACAGCTTCCTCTGACAGCTGTCTTGGTCACAGATGCACCAACGAGTGCATATACAATTTGTCTTCTTTTGAACTCCGATATGTCACCCATAATGTTGTGTGCTGTGCAATATTTTAAGTAAAATTGTGTTATTACTCTGCTAAATAAACCTTTACACTCTGCTCTTATTGGTGGAATGTGCAATCAATTAAGTCTGGCCACCAGGCTGGTCAAATTTAGGGATGAAACCTCCAACACTAAATTGGCCAGTGTTTCGGTTTTATTGTCCAACACTGTAGCTTTCAGCAAACAGAGTAGAACTCTCTGGACACAGGCCGCATAGTTTGATTGCTTTTTGTGTGCTATAGTCACAGCCCTCCCAAAATATTTTAAGTACGGCTTATCTGCTCTGTTTCACATTCTGTCACAAATAAGGTTTCTAAACACATGGCCTAAGTGCAGAGGATGACAATTAATCAATTAATTAAACTAAAACATGATCAGAGAGCATCATGATTCATTTGTAAACAGAGGAGAAATGTACTGTACAAGTAAATTCAACTTATTCAGTTAAATGTTTTTCCTCCCTTTTATTTTTTTCCTAGATATATCAGTTGTTTAAAAATAACAGTGGAAAGTACCATTGGAGGCTTGTCTTTCAAGAAGGGGTGTGATCAAAACATGAACTATAAAAGTCTGAAATTGTTTGCAGTACGATGTATTAGATTATGAATTTGTAATTTTATTATATTTCATAAACAACACACAATATACTATTGTTTTTATTACTATTATTATTATTATTATTATTATTATTATTATTATTATTATGAAACACTGTACTCATGAACCTGACAGAGTTTAATCAGTTTGATCACTGTGTGCATTTCTCCTGTCCAGAGAGATCTGTATCTTCTGCAGTTTATATCTTACTGTATTTGTGTGCAGCAACTGTGGTTCTTCTAACAGTGTGTGCAAATCTGCTTGTCATCATCTCTCTTTGTCACTTTAAGCAGCTTCACACACCAACCAACATGCTGGTGCTCTCTCTGGCGGCATCAGATTTCCTCATCGGTGCTTTAGTGATGCTTCCAGTGTTAATCTGGACAATTGAGTCATGCTGGATTTTTGGAGCGGGTTTCTGCATCTTCTTCTCTTTGGTTAGTGGTTTCCTCATGAATCTCTCCATCTATAATATCACTCTGATTGCTATAGATCGGTATTTGGCTCTCTCAAACCCATTTCTCTACAAAAACAAAATCTCTATGAGGACTACATGCACTGTAGTTTATTCAAACTGGTGTGTGTGTCTGACATATATTACAGCAGTCTGTTATTTTAATGGGAGCTTCACAAACTCTGTAATGTGTCCTGGACAGTGTTTTCTCGCTCTAAGTCCGATTTGGTCTGTAATAAATCTTGTATATTCTTTTATTTTTCCATTTTCTGTCATAATCATAACATATACTCTGGTTTTTGTGATTGCTAAGAAACATGCCACTGCTATCAGAGAGCTTAATAATCACACACGACTTAAAACACAGAAAATCACCACAAACTCAATGAAATCTGAGAGAAAAGCAGCTAAAGTCCTCGGCATTTTAGTGTCTGTGTTTCTGATGTGTTTACTTCCATTTTTTATTTACAGTTTATTAGGCGATATTATCAAACCAGATTTAGAAACTATTAATAAACTTGTGATTGTTTTCAATCTTAACTCTACCATTAATCCATTTATGTATGCTCTGTTTTACCCATGGTTTAGGAGATGCATTAAATTAATCATAACTCTGCGGATATTCCAGACTGACTCCGCATTAATCAATGTTCTTTCATGAATAGCTATTTTCACTCCTTGTGATAATATGCCAAAATATTAAATATTATTTACAATTTAAACATATGTAAAATAAACAAACAAACAAACAAATAAATATATCATACCTCATATTGTGCTGTGCAATGTCACAGATGCATTATGTACATACAGTATGTACAGTATACAGTATGTACAGTAAACTAATACAGTATGTATTAGTTTAATAATTAGGGAAAGTCAGTAATGCTACAATTTAATTTTGCCAAGATACAGTACATACTGTATATAAGCTTGAATAAAATATTAAATAGCTTATAAACATTTTAAAAGGTTTGATCAGGGCATTTCATAATTCTACCATTATATGTTTTGCTGGTGGATTTGCAGATATTTTTGTATTTAATTTCAAACATGCTTACATTAATCAATGTTCTTTCATATATAGATTTTACCACCTCCTTTGATGATTTGACCAATATTAAATAACAAATCAAATTCCAACAGTTTAAATCTTGTCCTAAGTTATGTTATAGCTAGATTTGCATTGTTGTACTTGCGTTTACCCAAAAAGTCCAAACGTCTGAGAGCCCTACTTAAAATGTCTTTATTTTGCTTTTAAATTAATTATTCAGATTTGTATTTAATACATTTTATTTCATTTTATTCGTTGCCTTTTTATTCGAAGATAGTTGACAACTTGGATAAAAAGTAAATGATTAAAAATATTGACACGATTTTAAAACATTCTTGTTATTTAATTTGTAGTTTTTGCTTTACTGACAGTGTGTATTAATGCTGGACCCCAAATGACTGTTCCTTGGAATGTTATCTGTGCAAACACATTTTCCACTCTTTTGGGCTTTTGAGGGTCTCAACATGCTCAAAAACCCATGAAAATTGGCAGACGGGTTGGAATCTGCTGTTATTAGGATGCCTGAGCATCTGGTCCACAGGTGTGGCACAGCCCTCAGGGGCCCTCAAAAGAGATTTTGCTGCATAGCTCATACTCACTTGCACATATGCACGCAAAACTTGCTAGAAATTTAGAACTCATGGAGCCGAACAACATTCGCACTGCATGTCCTTGGCTCAACTCAACAGGAAGTCAGTTCTTTTGGGTCGTTTGGCAAAATGCACTGGATTTTGATATACTCCTCCTAGGGAATTTATACAATCGACACCAAACCGGCCCTATGTGACATGGACAATGCAAAATTGTGGAGAGATTTTTGAACGAGTCAGTCGAGACAATGCCTTAAATTTATGCTGAAAAGTGGTTAATAATTTTCTGTGCGGCATTATATAAAGTGACATTATCGTGAGTGACATGTTCAGTGACATCACACTGAGTAACATCAATAGCCTATAGCCTATTCTACATATATACACACACAGTGGAACCTCGGATTGTGAGAAACACGGACTGCGATTGTTCTGCAAGACAAGCAAAGATTTTTAATACATTTTGACGTGAAAAATTAGCAAGTCTTGGTTTACAAGTACCAAGTATTATGTATCATGCATACTCTTCAATGGTTTTTCTCTCTCTTGCGCTGTAGAATTGTGGGCAATCGTCTCCCCTGCTGGGTCTTGGTGCGCATCTCTCACTGATATAATCAACATCTGTGCATGCGTGTACTGTTTACTATGAGACTGTGACCATGTGTGTATTATTTATTATAACATGCATGTGTGTGCACGCATGAGAAACATCAACATTTGTTTAACCTGTATACAACACAATCAAACATGGACTAAAATGACAGCAGAGTCTTTGTTAAAAATTTACAAATTTGCTGGCCCAGGTCAACATCATGAAGAGATGTACTGTCCCGTTTCCTGAAAACTTGCATTTTTTACACCTCGCCAGCATGTTTTTATGCTTAAAAACAATCATTTTTGCAAGTGTTGCTTTGCCTAGATCAGCGCAGACCTGAGGTGATGATTTTTCTTTGTGTTTCCGAAATGCCATACGTATGTCTTCTCAAGGAACTGATGAAGACACTGTACATCTTGGGTTAATAATAGTGTTGATGGTTTGTTAAATTTGGCCTCATTCAGTGTAACTAAGGCAGAGATCAACTCACTTTTAGGTATAGAGCTTTTTGATGGTATCTGTTGATTTGATGAGTTCTGTATGTCTTTATGGACCTTGCTTGGTGCACTAGTGTGATTTTAGTCATTTTGGAACTGATGTGAGGTTGTTTTTCAGGAGTTGGTCTCAGCCCTTTACTTCCAGTGAAAGACACTCTGAATGCTTCAGCATACCAAGACATTTGAGACAATTTCATGCTCTCAACTTTTTGAGAACAGTTTGTGGATGGTCCTTCCTGTTCCAACATGACTGCGCACAAGTGCACAAAGCAAGGTCCATAAAGACACGGATGAGCGAATTTGGTGTGGAAGAACTTGACTAACTGTCAAGAGTAACTGTATTTGTAAAAAAAAAGAGTAAAGTGTCATTCTTACATCAACTTTTTCGATGCCTTTTTATCTTCTGTATGTTGTTGTTCTGGTGTTTGTGGATTCTTTGAAGATGTCATCTAAAAACAGAGTTGTGAAGGTTTACATTTTAACAGATTAAATATTTACAGGCATAAAGCAAGCAAACATTTTTTTTGTGCTATTTCATGTGATCAGTCGACTCAGCAATCTTATTTTGTTACTACCCTTCACACAGAAGTAGCTAGACTACTGTATATGCAGACTTAAATATTGAATTTATCAAACCAATTAACTTAGATCATAGACAATCTTAATCTTGGATATCGCTATACATTCCTTCCTGTAAGATTTGTCCTGCCAATGCTTTCCATTACAAATGTATTTAATCATTTAAATTCTGAATTTAATTTGATATTTTCTTGACCTAAGAAACGTCTCCCACCACTATGTCCCAATAATAACTAGTGTCCTCATAAACAAGGTTTTTGGTAAAATTAACAACACACAGATTCTTCAGTCAGGACAAACACTGAACATGTTCAGGGGATGTCCTTATAAAACAAGTGTTCTCTTAAAACTGGTTTCAGTCATACACAACTTTATAAACATGACAAAACAATACAAAACACTGTCCCAATAATAACTCAACTGTTTTCGACTGACAAGAGACTTGCAATATTTTTTTACTCCAGTTCGGGTGTTTTTGACAGTATTTTTCCAGTATGTTCACCTTTTTCTCAAATGGTGACATGGCTGTTTGCACAGCATGGAGAGTTATTGATACGAGGTGCAAAAGTCAGTTTCAGTGACTGTATACGAGGCGTTTCTGATTGGCTGTATGATGCTAAGCATCAAGTCATAACATTCTAACCCTGCTTTGTTTCACATTGTAAATGTTTGGCACCACAACACGGTGTTCCTCCCGGAAAAGCAGTGTGAACTCTGCTACAGAGCAGTGGTTTCAGAACCCTGGGGAAAATGCGGTGCTAACCCCGCTCCTAAATTCCAAGTGTGAAACGTTCCTTTACCTGAGGTTAAATGTAGGTTTTAAAAAGAAGATAACTCAGGGTCAAGCAGTGTGGAGCAGTGTGAGCCCTAATGTATACAAGCACATTCACACAGTATCAAAACCTACACTGACAATAAATAGGTCAGATTAAATACTGTAGAGAATGTCTTACAAATCCACCAAAATATTCAAATACCTGTTCAAGTCTGTGTGTTGATAAACAAAAGCTCAGCTGCTCATTTACCAACAACTCCCCGACAAGAGACACTTGGAAATATTAACATTAGAAAACAACCAGGAATTAGACTAATAGCTCAACAGGTACAGACTACAAGTAATCATTTTCTTGAATCATGTAATTCTCAATATTACCTTCTCCTCAACATAATGCTGGTTCTCTGAAGACAATTGGGCCACATCAAGGGTAACCTGCAAGTCAAGAAAAATACAAATATTCTTCTACAAACAAAGAGTTATTAAATTAAAATTAGATCTCCTGAACAACGTTTTCCAGTCCTTTAGCATGGGCACAGACACCTGACCCATTACCACCAATACATCCACTTCAGCCCTTACTTCTGACTGAGATGTAGTGTTTAATTCAGGGGTAGAATGCTGAACCTCATTAGGAGTCTACAAAACAAGTACAGTGGAACCTCGGATTGCGAGTAACATGGTTTACGAGTGTTCTGCAAACCGAGCAAAGATTTTTAATACATTTTTATTCGGAAACCGAGCAAGTATTAGTTTACGAGCGCCGAGTATCATGTATCATGTATGCTACTCTTGTTTTGACACCAAGCGTCACTCTCTCACCTTCCCCCCTCCCTCCCTCCCCCCACAGCTTCACAAACACACAGAAACTCTGCTCGTCTCTTATGAGTGTGCGCGCAATTTGACACCGACACACACACACACACAGATGCTCTTTCGCCTTTTCACCCCCTCCCCGGCTTCACAAACACACAGAAACTCTGCTCTGTCGCGATTCTTTTCAAAGGTAAGGTGCTGGTTCATTTGTTTTTTTTTTTGTTTTGTTTTTTTTCCTCACACCAGGTCAGAGATATTTCTTTTTTCCCTGTTAAAACGGTGTTTCCGTGTTTGTGTGTGTCCGTTTGTTGTGAAACTTAAGTGATTGTTAGTATGCTCTCATGCCTGTCTCGCTTTTTTCCATTAAAACGGTGTTTCCGCTGTGTTTATGCGTTTGTTGTGAAACTTAAAAAGTGAGTCCGTTAATATACGCTCATGCCAGTCTCAGAGAGATTTCTTTTTTTCTTGTTAAAACGGTGTTTCCGTTGTGTGTGTGTGTGTGTGTGTGTTTGTTGTGAAACTTAAAAAGCGAGCTGGGGAGAGGGAGGAGGAGTGTTCCTGTGTAAAACGAGGCGCCTACGCGCCACACACACACGGCGCCTACGCGCACCAACGGAAACACTTATCTGTCAGGATTTATTTGTACGTTTTTTTAAAGGTAAAGTGCAGATTAATTTGTTTTATTTTCATTTTATAGATTGCATTGATTATTTTTATGTATTTATTTTTTTGGACTGTGGAACGAATAATTTGAGTTTTCATTATTTCTTATGGAAAAGGATGATTTGGTTTATGAGTGTTTTGGAATACGAGTCCACTTCCGGAACGAATTATTTCCAGTGTATCAAATTATCTGGAGCTAAAGAAAATTAAAACACTGTACTAAATGTGTACATCAACACAGTTCTCAGAAACATGACTTTACTCAAATGCAGAATGCAGAACCAATTTACTTCATCTGTTACTACAATCAGTTCTTCATAGGCAGCACTGTCTGATGGCAATGCACTCATCTGATAATAAGAAATAAAATGTATCCAGCAGAAAATCAAACAATGTATCCAAGAGATGAAGTCAAAGTTTGCATATTCATAAAATAAAAATGTTACAATGTAACATATTACAATAAACTAATATAATTAGACACATTTGTATCTAAGAGTAACTGTACTCATAAGAATGACACTATTCTTTTTTTTACCTCAGCTTTTTGGATGCCTTTTCTGTTGCATCTTCTTGTTCTGGGGCCAGTGGATTCTTTGAAGGGGTCATCTAAAAACAGAGTTGTGAAGGTTTGAAATATTTACAGGCATAAAGCAAGCAAACAAAACTATTTGTGTGCTATTTCATGTGATCAGTCGACTCGACAATCTTATTTCATTACTACCTTTTACACAGAAGTGGCTATACTACTGTATAGGCAAAAATAAGTAAACTGCTCCTGCACTTATATAGCAACATACTGTAAGACACATTCTCTGGTAGAAATCAGATGTTAAGTGTGTTAAAGTATTTAATATACCCCAATCCTTTAAAATAATGTAAAGAATTACTAATATCTACACACCTTGCATCGCCATTGCCACTCAGAATCACCGTAATTGTAGGTCATCTCTTCACCAGGACAGATGCTTTTTAGGGCAAATAAACAAAGATGAGGTTTGCCATCCACATGGATGGTCTTCATTCTGCAGTTCCATCATCTCGGGCTGCATCAACACTAAACAAATGACAGTGAAACTCTCAATAATACATCTTTTTCTTATTCCAAATAGACACATAATAACTAAGAATATCAGCATTAAAAACTTATTATCAAACATTATATTGTTTATGTGATCAACGAATATTTAATGATCAATGTTTTTGAGAAAATAAAACTGGGCCTGTATTTACTAAGCATCTCAGAATCACTTATACGAATCGTGCTCAAAGTCCATTTAGGACTGAGTCCTACCTTAGAGTGGGACATAAGTTATTTATAAAGCTTCCTATTCTTACTTTCGGTGAGTAGTAAGACTGCAAAGAGGAAAACATGTGGCATCACTTTTTACGACACTGAGAGCCGCAAAATAGGCTGCACATTATAATGGGTATTGTAGTTCAGTCAGGTTTTTGTAGTTTTAAACAATGGGGAAAAAATGAAACGCTGAAATCAGAAGCAGTTGTGTGAAAGCCTTATGCACCCAGAAAAAAAACTTATAGATATGTGACTCGCTGCATGACGTTATTCTAATCAGACTGCTCCAATCAACTGTTTAAAACCCCTATAATTAAACTGTGTAGCGCCATCATAATCTGATCAACATGATTTCTAAAAGAGAAAGTGACAGAAAGTGGAAATAATTAAAGAAATAAGAAATAATAATACATTAATTAAAAAATTATATTAATAAAGCTAAATTCTGCCCTACTTTTACCTCTTAAGATAAAAGGTGAATGGAGGCAAGTTGTGAAAGCATCAGTGCCACCTGTGAGTTTGCCGCACGTACCCCTGAGGAGTGTCAAACACAGGGACACGCCCAATGTCCTTGGTCACTGACGTGGAATCTTGTAACCAGCCAATCAGAGACCAGGAAACTTACACTTGTGTGAAAATGCAAATGTTCAATAACGTGTGTGTAGTTCCGCGACCGGGCTACAGGGGCGCTCCACTGAGGTTAGAGAACACAGTGTGTGGTAGTTTTTCAGGGTTTTGTGGTATATAAGGACTTAGACCCTAAAAGCGACAGAAATGCTTCCTAGACTTAGATAAAGGTGCCTACGTTGCCGGAATTATAAGGACATGGGCCCTGTCCTCATAAACCCAAATGTCCATGGTGTCAAATGACACACACGCACTGCAGGCTGATACAGACAGGAGGTGTGTTTACTGTGTAAGATGAGGAGAGGGGAGGAGCTAATTCCACAAACACACACATACACAGAGTATTTTATTTTTATTTCATTTTTATGCTGTGGAACCAATAATTTAAGTTTCCATTATTTTAATCGTATAAATACGATTTGGTTTAAAAAACTTTTGATATATACGAGCCTGCTTCTGGAACGAATTACATTCATCATCCAAGGGTCCCCTGTATTTGACCAGTTCAAAAGCCTGGTAAATAAAATGTACATTAAAAAAGTAAATAAAAAATAACAATGTGCAAATGAATGTAAAGCAGTGGAGGGAAAGTACGTGCAACTAAAATATAAAGCAAAATCATGCAAATATCCAGGTTAAGTTAACTGCATTGCTGATAAATGCCCTGATTTTTTTCAAGGAGTGGTTTGCAAATGAAAGCAGAATTCGGACCTTAAATCTATTGATTATCTTTGGGATGCGCTGGAGAAGGCTTTATATAGAGGTTTGACTTTCCCATCATTAGTACATTATTTTAAATGAATGGGGCTCTGAACTAAAATAAATGTGAAATTCACTAAGTTTATTAAAATGATGCCATAGCCATAATCAAAGCAAAAGATGTTCCAATAAAAGTCCAGTGTGACTTTTTTGTCCAGTCAGTGTATATGCAAACGTAAAGTGGGTTGAATAACAGGTGCAAGCACACACCTACACACTTTTTTTTTTTTTTTTTTTAAATATACATGAACATGACCTCATGTATTTTGAAGTGTAATCTAAGTATGTGGGTGTGATCAGCTTCTAAGACATAAAAAATGGGTTACTGCTAGGAGTTGTTTTTATTAGATTTAGTACATGCAAAAATTGTCCTCATGAACCTGACAGAGCTTATCCAGTCTGATCGCTGTGTGCATTTCTCCTGTCCAGAGAGATCTTTATCTCTTGCTGTTTATATCTTACTGTACTTGTGTTCGGCTGCTGTGGTTCTTCTAACAGCATGTGGAAATCTGCTTGTCATCATCTCTGTTTTCCACTTCAAACACCTTCATACACCAACAAACACACTTGTGCTCTCTCTGGCTGTGTCAGATTTCCTCATTGGCACACTACTACTGCCAACAATGTTAATCTGGACAATTGAATCATGCTGGATTTTTGGGAGAGATTTGTGCACCAGTGTATGGTTTACTGCTGGTCTCCTCATGCCCGTATCCACCTATAATATTGCTCTGATCTCTGTGGATCGATATTTGGCTCTTTCAAAGCCATTTCACTACACAAACAAAATCTCTAGGAGGATGATGTGCACAGTGGTTTATTGTAACTGGTTTGTGTGTCTGTCATATAACATACTATTTTATTATTTTAATGGAAACTTCACAAATTATTTAATTTGTCCTGGCCAGTGCTATTACTTTCTGAAAGAGGCCGGGACTGTAATTGACCTTGTAATAATGTTAATATTTCCACTTTCTGTCATAATCACATTGTATACTCAAGTATTTGTGATTGCTAAGAAACATGCCACTGCGATCAGAGAGCTTAATAATCAAACACAGCCAAAAACACAGAAAAGCTCCTCACACTCAGTTAAATCTGAGAGAAAAGCAGCTAAAGTCCTTGGCATTTTAGTGTCTGTATTTTTGGCCTGTTTACTGCCATATTTCCTTTGCAGTATATTAGGAAATGTCATTAAAATACCAGCAGATGTTTTCCGTAAGGTCATGATCTTGGTTTATCTTAACTCCACCATAAATCCATTCATTTATGCTCTGTTTTACCCATGGTTTAGGAAGTGCATTAAATTAATTATAACTCAGCAAATATTCCAAACAGACTCTGCATTAATCAATGTTCTTTCATAAATAGCTGTTTCTCACTCTTTATGGGCATAAATGTTGCTATTATATATAATTTATACTTTTCTAGAAATCATACTAATATTTTAACACAAATTGTACTGTTATACAATCATATCATATCATATATGGTGGAAATTTGTTTAGATATTTTATATAATTCAACACAATGTATTTTGTATTTATATAGAATATTAAAATAAGAACTGAATATATTAACAACTACTGATGAAATATCTCAAATTAAATGAACATCTTAAATTAACATCTATGTGCCAAATTCAAACATATTTGCAGAAAAATATATATAATTTGATTTTATTTAATTAACTTTATTGTAAAAATATTCTAGGGTACAGGTGTAAAACAGGCAACTATTTAAATTTAGAGTTTAAACTGGATAAAAACCAAATTCATATTCATGAAATTATACTAAGTTATATTCATGAGACTATAAAAAGGTATTATATTGATGTAAATTCTTTTCAATTTAAACAAATATTTGTCTGGTAAATGAAATACTGGCAAGGCATGTGTCATTCTTTGTAAATTAACATATCCACAATGGTGCAAAATAATTTGAAGGTATTTATAGATTTTAAATAGCAGTTTAGGGCACTGAGAAAATCATGTAATTTCATAATTACATGTGTGCAGAGATTGCATGTAATTAGTTGTTCAATGTCTTATATAATGGTTGTAATGTTCATGTGACCTTAAAATACAACAGGAAAAAATTATTGTTGCATTTGCATCAATATGGTTGATAAAGTTAAGCGAAGCCAGCAAAAACTAAGGGTGCTAGGATTGACTAGGTACGGTGGCAATATTTTAAATCAGGAACAGTAGAGAAACACATAATTGGCAATACTCAGCATTGTGCATAGCTCACTTATTCATCATCATTATCTTTATCTTGTATACAGAGGTGCAGGGGTCCTGGCCTATCCCAGGACACTTAGGGCACAAGGTAGGGGACACCCTGGATGGGGTGCCAATCCATCACAGGGCACACACACTATGGGCCATTTGGGAACTTTTATTAGCCTAATCTGCTCGTCTTTGGACTGCAGGAGGAATCAGGAGCACCCAGAGCAAGTCCAACAAGCACAGGGAGAACATGCATAATATGTCCAAGGCGGGACTCATACTTGGACCCTGGAGGTTCAAGGCAACAGTGCTAACCATTAAAACGCATATCTAACCTACACGGTTTTGCGCGGTGGCCGTAAGTACGGTTCATCATGATTAACCACCAGTTTTGGCGCTGTGATTTACATTTCCATCATTCTGTGCAAAAAATTAAACATGTTTAATTTTTTTGCCGGTCCTCACAGATGCTTCGGGCCTTGCAGAACTTCGCTGAATGTCAGTGGAACGTCGGCGGGCAATCTTGGCGGCTCATGGTGCCTAACACTGCATCTCACCGCAAGTCAAACCATATAGGTGAGATAGGGGTATAAGTCACTGTGCCACCTACTGTAATTAAGCTGTGAAAGTAGAAAAGCATTATCCTTTTAATCAGAATATATTTACAAACACAGTTGCATGGAGGTGCCTTTAATGTACCTATGGCAAAAGTTATTCATAGAGTCACAGATTACTTTGGAAGTACTTTTCTTAATTCTGCAGACTGAGAAAATAGTCTTTATTTATTTTAACTGGGTTTCCAGTAAAGTCAACTGCTTTCAGTGGAACTAGAAAAATTTAAGGCTGATTTGTAACATGACTTGGCATGTTGGCAAAGTGTCCCCTTTTCCTGCTGCTGTTTTTTACCGTAGCAGCTGGACAGTTTTTTTTTTTCATTATCCAATTGCTTTTTTGATCCACAAAGCAAATTTGTTGCTGCCAGTTAAAACTGCTTTGTTTGTGAGGTTCTATTGATGATGCAGATGCTACTGCTTCAGCTCCCCATAGATTGCCTGGTGAGAACTACACTGGCAGATGACAAAAGTATAGCATGCAGTTCTCACATCTGCATGCAATTGCCGCATATTTGTTCAGAGTGAGATTTTCTGTCTGCATTATTTTATTTCTTAATGTGCTGTAATACGCAGATTGCAGTTAGCTGATCATGTATTATTTCACTTTCCATATTGCTATTGGCCAAATGTGCCATTTAGCTGTGAAAGAGCAAAGAGAAAGAGCTGTGGCAGAGAAAAGATATACAGTATATAAGTACATATAAAAAATTTTATTTCCTACAAATATTTATATGTTCAACATCTGGAATTCTTTTCCACTATTAAATAACTAGGCTAAAGAAGAATTCTGTAAATGGGGTTAGGCTAGTAGTGGATTTGGCGCATGTGGTTGAGTGTGGGTGTGTGTGTCTTGGGCGAGCTGATTCTGTGGTAGTGCTTCTAGTCAGCCATTCTACAGAGTACATCACAGTCTACAAATGGCCACTTTGGGCTACAGCACTGAGACATTGACAAGTGAACTGTTGACGGTAGTATTCCCTTGTACTTCTGACCGAGGACATATTAGGCCCTGAACATGAGATGATCATAGTTAAATCACCATTGGCTTACATAATCTCTGTGTAAGCTAGTGTAATTGAAGTTAATTATTTACTTGTTGATATGCATATACTTTGTATCCTGATGAAGACTTGAAAGCTGTGCAGGAATGGCAAAGAGAAGTAGCATTAAACAATTCTTAGATATCCCTATAGAGACTGATTTTTGGAGAAGACCAGTGAATGTGATTGGGTAGGCCAAGGAAGAATCTTATAAATGGTGTTAGCCCTTTAGTGGGTTTGGTGATTGTGGTTGAATGTGTGTGTTTTGGGCGGGGGGGGGGGGTTATGGGGGATTGTAAGTAGACATTAAAAATTGGTAATAAAGTTTCCATATTTCTAGTTAATATTCCACATAGAAAAATGAAAGCAAACCTCTATATTTTTAATGTAGGCACCGGTGCCTACGACCAGTGCCTCAAATTGTCTTCCTCAAGTTCCTGAGTGCATTCGGTCTGGCCATTGTTATGGGGTTGAAAACCAGACGAGAGGCTAGGTGTTGCACCAATGAGGCTACAGAAAGCCTTCCAGAATAGAGCTGAGAGTGTTTACAGTGTAGAGGGACAATGTGATTGGCTATGATCAACTATGGCGAGTATAGCCCAGTGACAAAATAAAGGATGATATGGAAACAGGGGCGGTGCGGATGGGAAGGGGTTTGAGTAGACCGTCGGGCAGATGGTTGTGTGTTCTGTGAACGTTCTGCTGCCACGTGAATGATGCTTTGAGCTTGAGCATGAGAGAGGGTGGACCAGCGAGGCATGGTTCATGGTGGGTGATGGGTACTGTTTGTGGTGGCAGAGACGTCATGGAAAATGCTGGTCTAATCAAGCATGCATAGTAAGAGCAAAATGTGGAAAGACTCCATTGGATTTCAGTGATATTACAAGTTATATATTGAATAAATATTGCCTAGTTAATTTTCATCCAACCTATATTATGTCAATATTAGAACCAGCCATTCCACAGAGCACATTGCAGCATGTAAAGTCTATGGACAATCATTCCATGTAAAGTGTCCCTTCAGCTCTGTACTTTGCGTATGACAAATAAATGTATTAGGCCCTGAACATGAGATGACCATGGGTAAATAAAGTCTTGTGTGAATACTGTGCGAACAAATATAATTGGACAAAATTGTTTTCTTAAATTGTTTGCTGATGAAACTAATGAAAGCTAAAATGGTTATCCTGTTCATCCTGATACGCACTTGAGACCTAAGATTTGACAATCTTTGGAGGAGGCCTGCGACAGTGTACCTCAATATATGCAGCATGGACACCACAGGTGTAACTAAGTTTGTTGTTGAAATCTTAGGTGAAGCGTTTTCTCCAAACCCTCTTTCAAGCTGAGGTAGCTGGAAAGTGAGCTCCTGAATCCTCTTTGCCATGAAGGATGGGGAATCTCCTCAAACTGGACAATGAAACACTCCAAATCCATAGTTGCTACAGGGAGCCTCTTCATACCTTTGGCTGTGTCCACTGAAGGGTTTGTGCCTAATCACAAGCTGGTAGTCTGCATGAAGTCTGAATGTCTGCAGGTGAAAACAACTCACATGACTGTGGTGAGTTCTAACTCTAAACACAAGGAACACACACACAGTCACATGGAGGTGTGATCATTTTGTAAACTTTAAAAGTAACAATTCAATTCAATTTTATTTGTATAGTGCTTTTAACAATTCACATTTTCAAAAAGCAGCTTCACAAGATTAAAAAAATTATTTAAGTTTGTATGAAATGTGAATGTGTATGAATCAACATGATAAGATTGTCCCTGATGAGCAAGCCGAGGATGACGGCAACAGTGGGTGGCAGGGAAAAACTCCCTGAGATAGCAGTAGGAATAAACCTTGAGAGCAACCAGACCCAACAGGGAACCCATCCTCATTTGGGTGATAACGGATAGCAGGGATTGATCTGCACTCATACTGTATGTTAGGAGGCTGGAAGTTGTGAGAGATGTGTTTAAGTTGATATGGAGTCCAGTTCATTATTGGAGGCTCAGGTAGACTTTAGGAAACTTTAGTCGCTTGATAGTTCAAGACTGTAGTCACAAGTCCTCAGAGAACAGCTGTCAGCCTCAGCCGAGTCCAGGCCCGTCTTCATGGAAAAGTGGAGCTGTCCTCACACACCACACACATCCCAGGCAGACCACACGGGCATTCATGCGACATGATGGGGAAGGGGTCTGGATCACTGGCAGCTCAGGAGCAACAAGAAAGAGGAGGAGGGAGCAGAAGAGTAGGAGAACAGTTAGATGCCAGAGCTATAACTCATTTGATATTTCAACTCCTGTTATTTTACAGTAGTAATAACAAATAATTTATCCCTTTAAACTGTGTAAATTTGTTCATTGATTTATTCATGAGCTAATCTAATCACTGTGTGCATATCTCCTGTCTAGAGACATCTGTATCTCTTGCACTTTATAATCTATTGTACGTGTTTTCAACTGTTGTTTTTCTGAAAACAGTGTTTGGAAATGTGCTAATCATAAATGCAAACAGCCTTTAATATGCCACAGTTGAGCAGGAGCCCTTGCCATGAAATGGGCCATTGAGGATCTCAAAATTTATTTGTCACATACACAGTCATACACAGTATGATGTGAAGTTAAATGCTTACATGACCGCTGATGACCTCTCTCACTCATCATCTATACGGCTTTATCCTGTATTGATATATTTATCCTTGGCTTATCCCAGAAGACTTAGGGCACTGGACAGGGTACCAATTTATCGCGGGGCAAACATATACATACTAATTCACACACTACGGGCACGGGCAACACCAAATAGCCTAATCTGCAGGTCTCTGGACTGTGGAAACCGAAGTACCTGGACGAACGCATCAAGTCAAAGACTAGCCAAAAACTGTTTTTAACTGTTATTCAACTAATCTGTTAATTATAATCAGAGTTGAAGACCCCTGGAGTAAATGTTTATTCACTCATTACTACCCACCACTGACCAAGTAGCATGGGAAGAACATGGAAACTCCACGCACACAGAGATGGGAATCAAACCTGGACCCTGAAGGTGCAAGGCAACATAACTAACCACTACACCCCCTGTAGCTTTTATGCTAAAAATAAGAGTAAAGTATGAAATAAGATTTTTTTACAAACATAGAAAAATGGAAAAATATAGGAAAACTTGCAAAAACTATTTTAAAAAATTACATTATGTACAAATGATAAAATAAAATAGAATTGCAATGGAATTAGAATATAGATACTCTAGCTAGTCATGAGCAAGACAATGTGCAAAGTTAAGTTCAAAGTTCCAGGGTGTGCAAAATGTGCAAATGTGTGTTATATCTAATGTGTAATGTGCATCATGATAATTAGTGAGATTGTTTTGTGTGAGAAAGCAGATTGTGTGAGAGTGTCAGGTCCTATGTGGTGTTGAGCATCTGTACAGCCTCTGTATAGTTTCTCCTCAGTCTCTTTATGTTAGCCTTAATAGACCAGAATCACATTCCTGACCGCAACAGAGAGAATGTTCCATTGTTGGGGTGGCTGAGGTCCTGCTCGATCAAAATTGAGTGCAGGTCAGGGAGCTTGGTATGGATGATGCAGTTAGCTGATTGAACCACCCTCTGTAGACCTCATCTGTCCTGCATGGTGCTGTTCCCAAGCCAGGTTGTGATGTTTCCTGTCAGGATGCTCTCTATGGTGCAGGAGTAAAGGTTCCCAAGCACCTTAGACAGGAATCTAAAGTGCCTTAAGCGTTTGAGCTCGTAGAATTGCTGCTGACAAAAAGGTATTTAAAGCTTCCACTCTCTCCACTGGGCTCTCGTTGATGAGAGGGGTCTGGTAGTTCCTCTTCTGCTTTGTACTGAAGTTGTCACGGGGGGCGTGGCGGTGTAGGATCCAAGTGCAGAACGAGTGTTTGTAGAGAGTGAGTGCAGCGCTTTTAATCAATGGGATCCGTGAATGCGGAAGTGTCGTGAGGAGCGCTCGCTGTTTCTCTGAATGGAGTCCTCGTCGGGAATGCGGAAGTGGTGAGTGAGCGCTTGCTGTTTCTCTGAATGGAGTCCGCGTCGGGAATGCGGAAGTGGTGAGTGAGCGCTTGCTGTTTCTCTGAATGGTCTCTCTGGCAGAAATTCGGAAGCGCGGAGTTCGCGAGAAGTAGCTCGTGGATGAAGAACTGGCCGAGGTCAGTAGTCGTGAGTCGAGGAAAGTCCGTAATCAAAACTCGTGGTCGAAAAACAAATCCGAATGTCGGCAACGGTAAATCCGGGAAGTCAGGAAATCCGTAACGTGAGGCAGAGTCGTGGTCGTGGAAACAAAACGTGGTCGAGATCCGAAAGGTCAAGGCAGAACGAAACGCTGGAATACTGGGCATGGATAGCACACAATAATCTGGCAGAGAGCTGTTGTCTGGAGCGGTGTTAAATAGAGAGCTGTGATGATCTGAGATTTAGAACAGGTGTGTTTGGAGAGATGAATGAGGCAGTGAAAAGCAAGGAGTGGGATGGAACATGGAGCAGGAGTGTGCAGGTGTTCATGACCTTACTTGAGATGTGGGCATGACCTGGCGTGCCGTGACAGCACCCCTCCCTCTATGAACGCCACCTGGCCTTCTTGAGGGTGCCTCGGGGGGGAGATTGTGAAACTCCGTTATCAAAGATCGATCCAAGATGAACCTGGCTGGTACCTAACATCTCTCCTCGGGTCTGTAACCCTCCCAGTCTACCAGGTACTGTAGGCCGCATCCACGGTGGCGGGACTTGAGGAGTCTCCGGACGGTGAAGGCTTCGCCGCCATCTATAAGTCGAGGGGGAGGAGGGGGGGTGGAGGTGGAGACAAGGGACATGGAACCAGCCGGCGGACATGGGACACGGGACACGTGGAACGTGGGATTAATTCGGCGCATGGATAATGGCAGGGCTAGTCTGACTGAGCATGGGTTAATGACTCGAGAGATAGTAAATGGGCCGATGAACTTAGGCGAAAGTTTCTGGGACGTTGTTTTAAGTGGTAGGTTGCGTGTGTAGAGCATAACTCTTTGTCTGACGCGGTAAGTAGGAGCGGCTGAGCAGTGGAGATTAGCTTTGCACTGAAAGATGGTCATGGAGCGTCGTAGTTGAGCGTGGGCCCGTTGCCATGTCCTCTTACAGCAACGGATGAAAGCTTGAGCGGAAGGGACTGTAAATTCTGCCTTCTGTGTGGGGAACAGTGGAGGTTGATAGCCAAGACAACACTGAAATGGTGACATGCCTGTGGGCGAGGTGGGGAGAGAGTTATGGGCGTACTCAATCCAAGGGAGAAAAAGAAGCTGAGTCCCTTGAGGTCATGCATCTCATGCATTTTTCTAGCTCCTGATTCATACGCTCGGTTTGGCCATTGCTTTGAGGATGAAATCCTGATGAAAGGCTGTGGGTGGCGCCAATGAGGCCACAAAATGCTTTCCAAAATTGTGCTGAAAATTGTGGTCCCCTGTCAGAGACTATATCTGATGGAAGGCCATGAAGTCTGAAGACATGGGAGATGAGGAGTTCAGCTGTCTCCTTGGCAGACGGAAGCTTGGGTAACGGAATAAAATGGGCAGACTTAGAGAACCAGTCGACCACTGTCAGAATGCAGGTATTATTGTCAGATGGCGGCAACCCAGTTACGAAGTCAAGTGAGATGTGAGACCAGGGTCGATGGTGGATGGGGAGGGGCCTGAGGAGTCCCTCGGGAGGAAGGTTTGTTGTTTTATTCCTGACACAGACATCACAGGATGCTACAAAGCCTTTGACGTCTTCCTTGATAGTCGGCCACCAGAAACGTTGATTAAGCAGTGAGAGGGTGCGGGTTGCCCCCGGGTGACAGGCTAGCCTAGAGCTGTGGCCCCATTCTAAGACTTGAAACAGGGACAAAAAGCAGCCCAGGTGGGACATTACTGGGGCCTGGCTCCTGTTCAAGAGATTGTAGAACCAGGTTTTCCACATCCAGCCCAGTTAGAGCTACAAGGCACCGGGGTGGGAGTATGGTTTCCCTAGTGGATGCATCCTGAGGGGCGGGGAACTGTCGGGAGAGGGCATCAGGCTTAGTATTCTTGGATCCTGGGCGGTATGACAGCGTGAAGTTGAACCGTGAAAAGAAAAGTGACCAGCGTGCTTGACGTGAGTTGAGTCTTTTGGCTGTCTTCAGATATTCTAGATTTTTGTGATCAGTCCAAACAAGAAACGGGTGTTCAGCTCCTTCCAACCACTGTCTCCATTCTTCAAGGGCTAGCTTGACTGCGAGCAACTCGCGATCCCCGATGTCATAGTTCCGTTCAGGGGGTGTTAGCCGACGAGAAAAGAATGAGCATGGGTGAACCTTGTTGTCCTTCTGTGATTTTTGGGAGAGCACTGCTCCCACTTCTGTCTCAGATGCATTGACTTCAACAATGAATTGGAGAGAAGTATCAGGGAAGGTAAGGATGGGTGCTGTGGTGAAGCGCCGCTTGAGTCCCTTGAATGCCTCCTCCGCCAGAGGGTTCCATCGAAAAGGGACCTTGGTGGATGTAAGAGACGTAAGTGGGGCCGCCACAATGCTAAAGCCACAGATAAAACGTCGATAGAAGTTGGCAAAGCCCAAAAAGCGCTGAAGTTCCCGCCTCGACGATGGTGTTGGCCAATCTGTGACGGCCCTTACCTTGACTGGATCCATCTGGATGCCTGATGGTGAGATGGCATACCCCAGAAAGGAGGTGGATTCACGGTGAAACTCACACTTTTCAGCCTTGACATAGAGTTTATTCTCCAGCAGACGTTGAAGGACCTAACGCACTTATGTTCCTCTAATGAGCGTGAGAAGATCAGGATGTCTTCAAGGTATGCAAACACAAAGACATTGAGAAAGTCTCTAAGAACATCATTGAGCGCCTGGAAGACCGCCGGTGCATTGGTTAAACCAAACGGAAACACCAGGTACTCATAATGACCAGTGGGGGTGTTAAATGCGGTCTTCCATTCGTCACCTTCTCGTATCCTGACCAGGTGGTAAGCGTTTCTTAGGTCTAACTTGGAGAATAGGCGGGCATCCTGGAGTAACTCAAATGCGGTGGACATGAGGGGAAGCGGGTAGCGGTTCTTGACTGTGATTTCATTAAGGCCTCTATAATCGATGCAGGGTCTGAGGGACTTGTCCTTTTTTTTCCACAAAGAAAAAGCCCGCCCCTGCAGGGGATGAGGAAGGACGGATGATTCCAGCTGAAAGTGAATCAGAGATGTATTGTTCCATGGCTTCTCTCTCGGGACGAGAGAGAGAGTAGAGTCGCCCTTTAGGTGGGGTGGTACCTGGGAGAAGGTCGATGGCACTGTCGTATGGACAGTGAGGAGGTAATGAGATGGCACATGACTTGCTGAACACTTGGCGAAGGTCATGGTACTCGGCAGGGAGCTTAGAAAGGTCGGGGATCTCCTCCAGAGAGGTGGGTAAGACTCTTCTGATGGCGGCAGAACGGAGGCATGAGGAGTGGCAAGTAGGGCTCCAATCCAGGATGCTTCTTTTTGCCCAGTCGATGTGAGGGTTATGTAGTCTTAACCATGGGAGACCCAGAACTATTGGTGCATGAGCACTCTTAATAATGAGGAACGTGGTGGTCTCAACATGATTACCAGAAAACTGCAGTATGACTGGAGCAGTGCGGTGGGTGATTGAAGAGAGCTTGCTGCCATCCAGAGCCTGTATGCTAAATGGTTGGTTAACATGGTTGGTGACTGAAGTCTATTATCAGTTGCTTTGTCTTGCAGAGAGAAAAGCAGGATGGGGTTTCTTCAGGACAAGAAAAATAATCAACTACTTTTCTTTCCTGGTGTTCACTCTCCTGAAGGCTCTCCTCACGCCATGCTTGGAGATGATGAACGCATTTCTGACATTGTCGTCCTGTGTGCAGCCGTCAGTCCTGCTAGCATTGTTAGCATAGTGAGCATTGCTAGCACTATTATTGTTGGCTGCATCCTTGAAGCGAGTGTCCCGTCATTTCGGATGGTGGAGCTTTATATTATAGTCCGTTATTGTACTTACTCCATGGTGCCTAGAGTCCAACAGTCCCTAGAGTCACTCTGTTGGATTCTAGTTTTTTCCCCCCAGAGTGCTGCTTTGCCTCCTTCACCGCTTTTTAACGGTTATACTGTATGATACAGCCTTGTACAAATCCATGTCACCTGATGCAAAACCTGAGTTATAGGCAGTGGTGCAAGATCTTGGGGCGTCGCAGATGGTTTTATCCACCCATGGCTTCTGAAACATTCTGATGATAATTTTTCATCCACTAGTTTCCTGATGAATCCCACAACTGCTACTATAAACACACTGATGTCATCAGAGCTGCACCAGAACATGTCCTAGTTTTCGTCATCGTGTGCATCCTGTGGGGCGGCCAGTGCTCAACCTCCCACTAAGCTGAAACTTAATGTTGTTGATATTCTGGCATAAAGAGCATGCTGTTGTCCTTGGTTGGATTTCCCAAATAGGGGGCGAGATTATGGCTTGTAGCCAACAATGGTCTAGTTACACCCTTGGTAAAAAGTTTGCAGCTGTGCGTTTGAGATTGACACAGTTAAAGTCCCCTACCACAATAAGCATAGCATTCAGTGACAGACACTGTTTTATCCGAGCTGCATGAGGCTGTGTCCGCTTGTGGTGGAATATAAATGGGGCTGATTATGACTGATATCAACTCTCAACAAAGGTAAAAAGGAAGACATTTGATAGTCAATAGTTCCATGTAAGGTGTGCAGGAGCATGTGAGAGGATGCTCGCGCTGTTGCAACAGCTGTTGTTCACTATTAAACACATGCTGCCTCCCCTTGATTAATCCAATTTCGGTGTTCTGTCCATGCAGTGAACCGCTAAGAACATGGTTGTCTGGATGGCGTGGCCCGGCACCACTGGTATCAGCCATGTCTCAGTGAAGAAGAGGCGATTGCAGTCCCAAATGTCTCTCTTTATCCTGGCCATGAGGCCATGACCTTTGATCCGAGATTAAAACGTCAAATGATGAGTGTAATGGGGCTCAGAACTAAAATAAATGATATTACACAAGTTTATCAAAATTATGCTATGGTCCTAATCAAAGCAGTCCAGTTTGACTTTTTTGGGGGGGGACGGGGGGGGGGTGTATATGCAAATGCAAAGTGGGTTGAATAACAGGTACAAGCACACATCGGCACACTTTTATTTTTTATTAACATGGCATGACATCATATGTTTTGTATATGTATATTCTAAGCATGTGGGTGTGATCAGCTTCTAAGATATAAAAACTATGGGTTACTGCTTGGAGTTGTTTTTTAGACTTAGTACATAACTTACACAAAAACTGTCTTCATGAACCTGACAGAGTTTATCCTATCTGATCGTTGTGTGCATTTCTCCTGTCCAGAGAGATCTTTATCTCTTGCAGTTTATATCTTACTGTACATGTGTTCAGCTGCTGTGGTTCTTCTAACAGCGTGTGGAAATCTGCTTGTCATCATCTCTGTTTTCCACTTCAAACACCTTCATACACCAACAAACACACTTGTGCTCTCTCTGGCTGTGTCAGATTTCCTCATTGGGACACTACTACTGCCGTCAATGTTAATCTGGATGATTGAATCATGCTGGATTTTTGGGAGAGATTTGTGCACCGGTGTATGGTTAATTGCTGGTCTCCTCTTGCCCGTATCCACCTATAATATTGCTCTGATCTCTGTGGATCGATATTTGGCTCTTTCAAAGCCATTTCTTTACACAAACAAAATCTCTAGGAGGATGATGTGCACAGTGGTTTATTGTAACTGGTTTGTGTGTCTGTTATGTAACATACTATTCTATTATTTTAATGGAAACTTCACAAATTATTTCATTTGCCCTGGCCAGTGCTATTACTTTCTGAAAGAGGCTTCGACCATAATTGATCTTATAGTATCTTTTATATTTCCACTTTCTGTCATAATCATTTTGTATACTCAAGTCTTTGTGATTGCTAAGAAACATGCCACTGCGATCAGAGAGCTTAATAATCAAACACAGCCAAAAACACAGAAAAGCTCCTCACACTCCGTTAAATCTGAGAGAAAAGCAGCTAAAGTCCTTGGCATTTTAGTGTCTGTATTTTTAGCCTGTTTACTCCCATATTTCATTTGCAGTATATTAGGAAATGTCATTAAAGTACCAGCAGATGCTTTCCGTAAGGTCATGATCTTGGTTTATCTTAACTCCACCATAAATCCATTCATTTATGGTCTGTTTTACCCATGGTTTAGGAAATGCATTAAATTAATTATAACTCTGAGAATATTCCAAACGGACTCGGCATTAATCAATGTTCTTTCATGAATAGCTGTTTCTCACTCTTTATAAATGGTGGGCACAAATTTTTGCTTATATATATAATTTATACTAATATAGAAATCATACTAACAATGTAACAAAAATTGTACTGTACTAGGTATCATATATGGGCAAGATTTGTTGGGTGCTATGTGCCAAATTCAAACTTATTTGCAGAAATATAATTGTTTAAACTATTTCTGGATACAAAAAAAATCATTTTGAAGTCATATGAGATTATAAAAAGTATTATAATGATATATATTCTTTTCAATTTAAACAAATAGTTGTCTGTTATATAAAACACTGTGATGCAAAGGCATGCATCATTTGTGTTAATTAACATATCCACAATGTTGCACAAATATTCAAGTGTATTTAAATATTTGAAAAAGCTCTGAGAGAATCATGTAGTTTCATGATTGCATGTAATTAGTTCTTCAATGCTTCATATAATGACTTCAATGTTCATGTCACCTTAAAAATCCAACACGAACAATATTGTATTTGCATTAGTATTCTTGACAAAGTTAAGCCAGGCAAGCACACTGATAAACTAAGGCTTGATTAGGTACCGTGGCAATATTTTAAAGCAGCACATAATTGGCAGTACTCAGCATTGTGCTTAGCTGATGCATTCATTGTTGTCATCTTTATCCTGTATACAGAGGCGCAGGGGTTCTGGAGCCTACCCCTGGACATTTAGGGCACAAGGCAGGGGACACCCCGAATGGGGTGCCAATCCATCCAAGGGCACACACACTATGGGCCATTTGGGAACTCTTATTAACCTAATCTGCTTGTAAACCTATCATGCACAGGGAGAACATGCAAGTCCAAGGCAGGAATCATACCTGGACCCTATAGTTGCAACGCAACAGTGCTTAGTATACACTAAGCTACCATGCTGCCAACTGTAATTAAGTTGTGGAAGTAAAAAAACACTCATCCTTTTAATCAGAATATATTTGCAAACACAGTTGAATAGAGACAGCTTTAATGTACCTATGGCAAGATTTTATTGACAGTCAGATATTACTTTGGATGTTTGGATAATTATAAAGGGTGGGTGAAAATGAACTAAGAAAAAAATTGCTAGAAAGTTTCCATATTTCATATAAAAAAATAAAAGCAAATCTTTAAATTTTCAATGTAGGCATCGGTGGCATCAATCAGATTCCTGAAGAAAGTGAGGATGGCTGGGAATGGAATGAGGATCACAATCTCATGAGAATGAGAATCACAAAAGTTTAGTAAGATCTAAACTTTTTGGAGGCCATTCATTCGGTCTGTGTTGTCCCAGTCAATGGCATGGAAAATGCTGGTCTAATCATGCAGGCATAGTAAGAGCGAAATGTGGAAGGACTCCATTGGACTCCAGTGATACTGCAAGTTATATATCAAATAAATGTTGCCTAGTTAATTTTTATCCACCCTGTATTATGTCAATACTGAAAGCCAAAACACAGAGCACACCATAGCCTACAAAATGGACACTATGGGCTAAAAAACTAAGACACCTCTTATTACTGATGTATTGCATCTGCTTCAAATCTCTTCACAGTCTATCTTTTAAGTGATTTACAACTAAAAAGTTTTACAAAGTGTAGATGTTTTAATAAATAGGTTAATATATGCAAATATAATATTTGTATAGTTAAAGGTCTAAGCACATATCTAAGCCCTTTGTCCTAAGATCTTAGAGACAGAGGCACTGAAGCAAAAACATGAGGCATCGCTGGAAGTAGCAGAAAAAGATGTTGAGGTTTTTCTATAGGTGGTTTGGACATGTTTAAAGCAGAGATTGTGAATATATTGGTAAACGGATGCTGAGGTTGGAACTGCCAGACAGGAGGTCTAGAGGAAGACCAAAGATTAGATTTATGGATCAAGTGAGAGTGTACAGTACATGGAGTTGTGTGACAGAAGAGAATGCAGAGGATAGGGTAAGATGTAAGAGGGAAATGATTTGCTGTGGCGACCCCTGAAAGGGAATAGCCAAATCAATAATAATAATAACAATAATAATAATAATAATAATAATAATAATAATAATAAAATAATAATAAAAGAAGGAAAAAAAAAACAAGCATAGTTCATGACTTCAGATTTTTCAGATTCTTTTGTATGTAATTTATTTATCTGAATTCATCTTATCATAACAGAGACAAAGTACACAACTAAATACAGCAGGTTAGAAAGTGGAGGGGGGTCAGATTTACATAGATTTTTTTTTCACGGTCTCGGTTTTGATTATTTTGACAAATTGTAAAAGATTTAACATAACAATTTAACATTTTTGTAATTAGCCATTATAATAAAATGAATTTTAGTTAATGGGTCTAAAAACGTTTGTAATTTAAATAATCATTTAAACTTTAGTCTAATAACAATAATGTACTCAATACAATCACAGAGGGGCACAATCCAGTGTCTTCTTGTGCCAGTCCCAATCTGGATAAATGCAGAGGGTTGTGGCAGGAAGGGCACCCGACGTAAAACATTTGCCAAATCAAATGATGCGAATCATTAACAGGACTTGCGGAATCCAGCAGCACCTTCCCAAGTTCTCCCACACCACACACTCCTCCGCTCCCTGCACTGGCTTCCAGTAGCTGACCGCATCAAATTCAAAACCCTGATGCTTGCCTACAAAGCTAAAAATGGCCCAGCACCCACTTACCTCTCTGCTCTAATCACACCACACACTGCACTATGTTCCCTCCGATCCTCCAGCACTGCTGGCCTGATTCCACCATCTCTCAGGGATCGAGGGTGGCATTCATCCAGCCTCTTTTCTGTTCTGGCACCTAGGTGGTGGAATGAACTTCCTCTTGATGTCCGTTCAGCAGAGACTTTGACGATCTTTAAACGATGAATCAAGACGTATCCGTTTCTCCAATACTTGGACTAACCAGATTGGTTAACATCAGGTTAACAACAGCCATCGGTGTTGTTGACCTACAGGGTGCTGTTGGAAATTGGGCTACTATTGGTCAAAGAAGGAGAAGAGGAAAGGCAAGAGGTTAGGAGTGACAGTAGGAACTTTGGATGTTGGAACTATGATGGGGAAGGCAAGAGAGTTGGTTAAGATGATGCAGAGAAGGAAAGTGGATATACTGTGTGTCCAGGGAACCAGGTGGAAAGGTAGCAAGGCTAGAAGCTTAGGAGCATGGTCCAAGTGGTTTTACCATGGTGTAGATAGGAAAAGAAATGGAGTAGGAGTTATCCTGAAAGAGGAGTTTATAAGTAATGTTCTGGAGGTAAAAGAAGTATCAGATAGGTTGATGAGTCTGAAGCTGGGATGGGTGGGGGCGGGGCATGTAGAGCTGTGGCAACTACAGAGGAATAAAGCTGATGAGCCATACAATGAAGCTTTGGGAAAGAGTAGTGGAATCCAAGTTAAGGGCAGAGGACAGAAGAGTTCAAGGTGGAGGTGGGTCTACATCAAGGATCAGCTCTGAGCCCCTTCTTGTTTGCTATGGTGTTGGACAGGAGGACAGATGAGGTTAGACAGGAGTCTCCATGGACAATGATGTTTGCAGCACATTGTGCTTTGTAGCGAGAGCAGGGAACAGGTGGAGAAAAATCTAGAGAGATGGAGGTAGAGGGGAATGAAGCCATAGCAAGACAGATTACACGTGTGTGATTGAGAGGAACATAAATGGAACAGTAATGATACAGGGAGCAGAGGTAAAGAAGGTACAGAACTAAGTACTTAGGGTCAACGGTCCAGAGCAACGGAGAATGTGGAAAGGAGGTGACTAGGCTGGTACAGGCAGGTTGGAATTTGTGGAGAAAAGTGTCAGGTATGTAATGTGACAAAAGAGTATCGGCGAGAATGAAAGGAAAGGTGTACAAGACAGTGGTGACACCAGCGATGCTCTACGGCTTGGAGACAGTGGGACTGAAGAAAAGACAGGAGACAGAGTTGGAGGTAGCAGAGAAAAATGTTGAGGTTCTGTTTGGGAATAACAAGGGTAAATAGGATCAAGAATGAGTTCATCAGAGGGACAACCCATGTTAGATGTTTTGGAGATAACGTCAGAGAGGCCAGACTGAGGTGTTTTGGACATGCTCAGAGCAGAGTTTGTGAGCATATTGGTAGAAGGATGCTGAGGTTGGAACTGCTAGGCAGGAGGTTTAAAGATAGACCAAAGAGGGGCTTTATGGATGCAATGAGATAGGACATGAAGTTAGTTGGGGTGAGAGAAGAGCATGCAGAGGATAGAGTTAGATGGAGGCAGTTGATTCGCTGTGGCAACCTCTGAAAGGGAATAGCCAAAAGACAAATAAGAAGAACAATCATGTACTCCAAAGATCCCATTGTTATATTTTCCACTGATATATTTTCAATTTAATCTATAAACTGTGTTCCCCCCCCCAAAAAAAAAATCCAAAACTTGAATCAGTCACAATCATGATATTAAAAAGCATATTAGGTAAACAAAAAAGATGCAAGACACATACTAAGTGAAATACATACTATTTGGGTTAATTAATCAGACAAATTATCTACGTCCAGATGAAAACAACTGACATAACTGTGGTACTAGTGCATTGGACCTGGGTTGAGGGCTTGGCATGGGGGCTATGATTAAACAGGTATGAACATGGGGTCGGGACAGAAACTTGGTATGAGCTAGAGCTTGGCATGGGGCTAGGATGCTTAGTTGATGCTGGGCTAGGAAGAGACGATGCAGTAGCTGCCCTTGACAGTATCTGACATGGCTCGGGTAGTGCAGGGCTGACAGGGAGTGTCTCAATGCCTACAGGACTAATAATAAACATCATGGCTAACAAATGTCAGCATCCCAGTGACCTCTGGGGTATCAATGCTATTTGACCATGCAGAAAGCATAAAATTACAAGGAAGCAGAATGAGGCTGTTAGAAAGCATATCAGTGCTGCCAAGAAGCATAAGAGGGATGTTTGGGCTTTCAACAAGCATGACAGGACTAGGAAGCAGAACATTGCTATAAAGCATTGCTATTAGGAGAAATGTTAAAAAATATATATATTAACTCTGATCGAGATCTGGCAATCAAGGTGTCAATATTGAACCCTGTCTCTCAAGCTGAGGAAGCTTGAAAGTGAGCTCCTCAATCCTCTTTGCCAATAGGGATGTGGATTCTCCTCAAACTGGACAGTGAAACACTTCAAATTCATAGTCCCTCCTTCAAAGTTGCTAGAGGGAGACTCTTCATACCTTTGGCTGTGTCCGCTGAAGGGGTCACGCCTAATGACAAGCTGGTAGTCTGCTCCAAGTCTGGTAGTCTGCAGGTGAAAACATCCTACATGACTATGGTGCACTGCATACTGGGAAAAAAATCTGTATAAACACAAGTGATCATTATGTATACATTAAAAGTAACAGAGCTCCCTGAGCTATAACTCTTAAAAATTCTGCAGTATTAATAACAAATAAATAAGTTATCCCATTAAACTGTGTAGATTTATTGATTGATTTATTTATGAGCCAATCTGATCACTGTGCATTTCTCCTGTCTAGAGAAATCTGTATCTCTTGCTCTTTATATTTTTCGGTGAGTGTGTTCAAATGCTGTTTTTCTGATAACAATATGTGGAATTGTG
Source organism: Clarias macrocephalus (assembly GCA_011419295.1). NCBI lineage: Eukaryota > Metazoa > Chordata > Actinopteri > Siluriformes > Clariidae > Clarias > Clarias macrocephalus. The sequence goes on along the minus strand of JAAGKR010005405.1, from coordinate 19,730 downwards.
CTCATCATCCTTCTATTTATCACTTTAAGGAGCTTCACACAATAAGGGGTATTGGCAGGTGGATCGTATTCTAGAGACTAAATACAAACGGAGTTTAGTATGAGACAGTTCAGCGGGAGCCCTTAATATGAAATGGGCCATTGAGGATCTCAAATCAAATTAAATTAAATTTTACATTTTATTTGTCACATACAGTCATACACAGTATATGAAGTGAAATGCCTACATGACTGCTGATTACCTAAAAATTAAATAATTAGGAAAAAAATAAGAGTTTAAGTAAAAATATAATGTATGAAATAAAAGACTTTTTTTTTTTTTTTTTACAAAATATAGAAATATGGAAAAATAAAGAAAAACATTTAGCTATTAAAATATATATATAAAATAGATTTGCAATGGAATTGGAACAAAAAAAAAATTGTCAGGTCCAATGTGGGATTATGATTGAGAGTCTGTATAGCCTGTGGGAAGAAGCTTCTCCTCAGTCTCTCACTTCAGGGAGCGAAATCACATTTCTGACCCCAACAGAGAGAACAGTCCTTTGTTGGGGTGGCTGAGGTCCTTCACTATCTTCCTGGCCTTGATCCAGCACCGCTTGTTGTAGATTGAGTGCAGGTCAGGGAGCTTGGTATAGATGATGCACTCAGCTGATCGTGTTATCCTCTGTAGAGCTCAACTGTCCTGCATAGTGGTGTTCCCAAACCACCATGACCGTGTTGTCAGAAAACTTGAAGATGGTGGTGGAGTTGGAAGTGGCCACACAGTTGTAAGTGAACAGTGACTAAAGCTGAATGCAACCCTGGGGAGCTCTAGTGCTGAGGTTGAGACATGTCTGCCCATCCTGTGGTGTGCTAGTTAAGAATTTGGAGATTCCCTACCACAGAGATGGGCTGAGTCCCATTTTCTCCAGCTTTTTTCTGCCCATCCTTACTGCCTGTGGTGTGCTAGTTAAGAATTTGGAGATCCCCTGCCACAGAGATGGGCTGAGTCCCATTTTCTCCAGCTTTTTGTTAAGTATAGGGGGAATTATAGTGTTAAACTCTGATTTGTAATCAACAAAGAACATTTTAACATAATTCCTCTTCCTTTTGTCACCAGGTGGGTAAGTGATATGTCATCTGTAAAATGGTTTGGACTGTATTCAAAGTGTAGTGGATCTAGTGTTTTGGGTAATAAAGAAATGATGAAGTCTCTGACCAGCCGTTCAAAGCACTTCATCACTACTAAAGTCAGGGCTACAGGACAGTAGTCGTTGAGGAAAGGGTTTCTTCAGGACAGGAACAATGATGGACTCTTTGAAACCTGTGGGGATTACTGATTGGGTTAGGGAAAAGTTGGATATTCATAGGGAGAAGTTGAGCACAGCTGCTAGCTGGTCTGTGCAGACTCTGAGGAGTCGACCTGTGATTCTGTCTGGATCGCTGATCTCTGATCCTGCTGCTTTCCTGGTGTTCACTCTCCCAAAGGCTGTCCCTCATGTCTTGCTTGGATTTGATTAACGCTTTTCCAGTGTTGGCAATGTGTTCCTGTGTACAGCCATTAGGACTGCTAGCATTGGTAGCATAGTAAGCTTTGGTAGTGCTAATAGCATTGTTAGCTGCAGCCTCAAAGTGAGCGTAAAAGGTGTTCAGCTCGTCTGCTAGAGACCCGTTCGCGTTTGTCATACAAGATGTTGGTGCTTTATACTGTTGTCCTTAGTCCCTGGTGCAGGCTCCTAAAGTCATTCTTTTACGTGACTCTAGTTTTCTCCCGTAACGCTGCTTTTCCTCCTTCACTGCTTTCCAAACGTTATATTTACATTTAAATGTAGGCATTTGGCAGACACTCTTTTCCAGAGTCTTCAAGTCAGCCTTAAATGAATCCATGTCACCCGATGCAAGTCTGCATTATAGCGGTGTGAGCTCTCAAAGCATCGCTGATGGTCCATCCATGGCTTTTGATTGGGAAACGTTCTGATGGTTGTTTTTTGCATGGTATCATCCTCTAATTTCCTGCTGAATCTCACAACCGCTTCCATAAACACGGTGATGTCATCAGTGCTGTACCAGAATATGTAAAAATCAAAATGTCCCAGTTTTCATCATTGAATGTAGAGCAGGCCACTACTTGGTCCATCCAGTGTCCAACCTCCTTCTCCTCCTTTTGCTCCACAGCAGCTGAACACATTATGACTATGTAATTCACATGAAACATGAATATAGACATCCACTGCTGCAGAGATGATGAGATGACATGATTACTATCACTACAGCCAAAAAATTATCAATTAATTATTAAAATGGTGCTGTTTTTCCCTGACACACTCAATCATTAGTCTACTTCTGCCGGTGCGCTCTAAAAAATATTGTTGATCCCGGCTCAACAATATTTAACAAATATTATAAGTAAACTACAATAGCTCATGTTTAGAAAAGCATTTTTATTAGCTATAAAAAACAATCCTGCATCTATTTTAGGTGTGCCAGCTGCCACTCTTCTTATTCGGCTCTTTGTCAGGGTAAATTGAGACTGTCTGGTACCTGAGCTAAACAAAAATTTTGAAAGACTCAGTCTGTTTTAGTAATTTCATTAATGGATTAATAGATCGCTTGCATCTAAAGCAGTTATTGTTAATAACTTAGGAGTTTGATATATTATGTTTAACAGAAACCTGGATTAAACAGGATGAGTATGTAGCTTTAAATGAAGCTAGTCCTCCTGGACACAGCTACATACACCAGCCTCGGCTAACTGGTTATTTACAATGATAATCTGTCTATCGTACAAAAACATGGACAAAAATGTAATGCATTTGATGTTCTATAGAAACATAAGTGTAGCTACAAATATTAATTCTGCTCAGTCGATCACGCTAATTATTATTTACAGACCCCCAGACCCCCATGGCCATAATCAGAAATTTTCTTTGAATTTCCAGATTTTCTCTCAAACCAGTTTGTTTCTGTATACAAATATTACAGACTGTAATATAGGGCTAAAACGATTCCACAAGTAAATCGAGTACAGTGGAACCTCGGATTGCGAGTAACGTGGTTTACGAGTGTTCCGCAAACCGATCAAAGATTTTTAATACATTTTTAACCGGAAACTGAGCAAGTATTAGTTTATGAGCGCCGAGTATCATGTATCACGCATGCGACTCACTCTTGCGCTGCGGAATTCTTTCAGCGTTTATGTGTGTGTGTAATTTGACAGCGACACACACGCGCGCGCGCGCAAAACACCCTGACACGCACAGACGCTCTCTCGCCTTTTCACCCCCTCCCCGGCTTCACAAACACACAGAAACTCTGCTCTGTCGCGATTCTTTTCAAAAGGTAAGGTGCTGGTTCATTTGTTTTCTTTTTTTTGTTTTTTTTACTTTACCGCAGTGATTCCCTTAGTATTCGCTCACGCCAGTGTCAGAGAGATTTTTTCCCCTGTTAAAACTGTGTTTCCGTTGTGTGTGTGTTTGTTGTGAAAAAGCAAGGTGGGGAAAGGGAGGAGGAGTGTTACTGTGTAAAACGAGGCGAGGGAAGGGGCTAATTCCACACACACACACACACACACACACACAGCGCCTGCGCGCACCAACGGAAACACTTATCTGTCGGGATTTATTTGTAATTGAAGAAGAAAGCAGCAAGAGAAAACGACAGAAATTGTCAGTAAAGGCTTATGTTATGCCTGAGATGTAGATTTTGAAACTTTTAGTTCTGACAGTTTAGTTGCACAACTTAGTGTTTTTGTGTAATTATTTATTTTAATGTGTGCCTTAGTTTTGACCCAGCATGAAAAAACAAAACAATGTGAAACACAGCATTTTTAGAGTGTACTTTTTAGTTTGAATTTCAGAGATAAATTGTAATTTTTTTTAGCTCATTATTTTACAGTAAATATCAAAAGCTCTGGTTTTTATTTTTCATGTTTGTTGTAAGTACTCAGATGTGGAAATTACCATCACTGTAGTATTTCTTTGATACAACATATGATTTTTTTATGACTTAAGCTCTAATTATATTTTAAAACTGTGGCGAATGAAAATGTCACTTTGCGCCACCTGGCGGTCTTTGAAATGCGACTGATTTATTTTGGCTGCTGCTGTCATTTTGCTGTGGCAGTGAGCATGGTGGTAATAGGTATTCTCATTGACTACCTACTGTACTCACTCTGAGAGCTAATTTAATTGGATCGATTCTTTTCTCCCTAATAACTGGTAAAGGCTCATATGCTTCTACTGCATCCTGTTGAGGACTTGCGAAACAGCATTAAACAATTCTTTGGTACCTCTCATGGAGACCCACTTTTGGAAAAGGCCTGTAATTGTGATTAGGTGGGCCAAGGGAGAATCCTATAAATAGGCTTAACCCATTTGGTACTTGTAGTTGAATGTGTGTGTGTGTATGTGTGTGTGTATGTGTGTGTGTATGTGTGTGTGTGTGTGTGTGTGTGTGTGTGTGTGTGTGTGTGTGTGTGTGTGTGTGTGTGTGTGCGCGCGCGAGTGTGTGTGAA
>JAAGKR010005405.1:0-15216 GCA_011419295.1 Clarias macrocephalus | reverse complement strand
CACACACACACACACACAGCGCCTGCGCGCACCAACGGAAACACTTATCTGTCGGGATTTATTTGTAATTGAAGAAGAAAGCAGCAAGAGAAAACGACAGAAATTGTCAGTAAAGGCTTATGTTATGCCTGAGATGTAGATTTTGAAACTTTTAGTTTTGACAGTTTAGTTGCACAACTTAGTGTTTTTGTGTAATTATTTATTTTAATGTGTGCCTTAGTTTTGACCCAGCATAAAAAACCTAAACAATGTGAAACACAGCATTTTTAGAGTGTATTTTTTAGTTTGAATTTCAGAGATAAATTGTAATTTTTTTAGCTCATTATTTTACAGTAAATATCAAAAGCTCTGGTTTTTATTTTTCATGTTTGTTGTAAGTACTCAGATGTGGAAATTACCATCACTGTAGTATTTCTTCGATACAACATATGATTTTTTATGACTTAAGCTCTAATTATATTTTAAAACTGTGGCGAATGAAAATGTCACTTTGCGCCACCTGGCGGTCTTTGAAATGCGACTGATTTTATTTTGGCTGCTGCTGTCATTTTGCTGTGGCAGTGAGCATGGTGGTAATAGGTATTCTCATTGACTACCTACTGTACTCACTCTGAGAGCTAATTTAATTGGATCGATTCTTTTCTCCCTAATAACTGGTAAAGGCTCATATGCTTCTACTGCATCCTGATGCGGACTTGCGAAACAGCATTAAACAATTCTTTGGTACTGCTCATGGAGACCCACTTTTGGAAAAGGCCTGTAATTGTGATTGTGTGTGTGTGTGTGTGTGTGTGTGTGTGTGTGTGTGTGTGTGTGTGTGTGTGTGTGTGTGTGCGCGCGCGTGTGTGTGTGCATGAGAGAGAGAAAAGTAATTAGGCATTTAAAATTGATAATAAAGTCCATATTTTAATATTTCTAGTTAATATTTTACATTAAAAATTATAGAAAATCTTAACATTTTCTTTAAATCATAAAAATATAATCACTATGCAAGCAGATGTAATAGGACTAAATTGTTTTCTTGCCTATTACTGATGAAAGTGTAAATGGTTATCCTGTTCATCCTAATAAGCAGTTGAGACCCAACATTTGACAATTTGACATGTTAGGTGTCCAGTGACTGTGTATCTCAATGTATGCTGCATGTACACCACAGGTGCAACTAGGGTAAGAGTAATATTGCAGCTGTGATAATTGATAATTGCTATAATACTATTTGGAGGATATATATGAATTGCTCATGGCAAAAGGCTAATGTAATTACCACTGAGTCATACTCATTAAAATATTGTCAGGAGGGGGCTGAGATAAGGTGTATTAGAAGAAAAGGTTTACTATAGGTTTTTAGGGTGAGTCCAAACCAGGAAAGGGTGCTGATCCCCCTGTAACCAGTGTCTACATTTCTCAAGGACTAACTTGATAGATAGTTGCTCTTAATCACCAATGTCTTATTTCCGTTCGACAGGCGTGAGTTGAGGAGATAAAAAGGAACAGTAATGCAGCTTGTCCTTGGTGCTTCTCTTTTCTTCACTTCTACGATAAGTTGTAGGGCAAGTCTGGGACAAAGAGGATAGGTACTTAAAAGAACCTCTGTTTAAGGTTAACAAAGGACTCCTCTTCCCTTGTGTTCAAGTTTAGAGAAGGTGAGGGGAGAAGGCATGGTTCTATAATTTCACATCAATTTGTGGAAATTTGCGGAATTTGCTTGTTACACAGGTTACAGATTGATAATATTGTCTTTTTCACACAACACGTAAAACTGCCAGACCGGTGAAGTCATTTTAGCAGCGTGAAAAAAAAATTGTCCCGCACGTTTTGCGTCATCTGATCGGGTTTCTATATTGGCCATTATAGAGACTGCCAATCAAACTTCCCAAAGCAATTATCGGCCGATTATGATCGGCGACCGATCAATCGGAGCTCCCCTAAAAAAAAATGGCGTTCTCGTCAATAGGTAGGCATGGGCCAGTCATTGATTGCCTTGACTTTGGAGGGCTTTATTGGAGGGGACAAAACCCAGAAAAGAAGTGAACTTCTGATGAAACTCAAACTTCTCTGCCTTGACGAAAAGTTTTGCAGTAGCCTCTGTAGAACCTGGTGAGTGGGTAATGTGCTCATTGAAGGAGTAAGAGAAGATTAAAATATTGTCCAGGTAGACAAACAGATTCAAAAATTAAAACATCATTTATCAGGGCTTGTAGAACAGCAGGTTCATTAGTGAGCCCAAAAAGCACCACCAGATATTCATAATGACCAGTGGGTGTATGAAATGTGGATTTCTACTTGGCCCCTCTCCCTGATCCTGATGACATGATGGGCATTTAGAAGGTCAAGTTTAGTAAAGAGACATGCTTCCTGCAACAGTTCAAAGGCTGAACACATGAGTGGGAGAGGGAACTACTGTATTTTTGATCGTGATTGCGCTTAGTCCCCGATAGTCAATGCAAGGCCGTAAAGATTTGTCATTTTTCTCCACAAAGAAGAACCCTGCACCTGCTGGTGAAGAAGAGGATGATGCCAGCTGTAAGTGATTTGCATATTTTTGCATGTGGCATATTTGTACAGTCATCACTGTGTACATTTTGTACAACTAGGATGTTTTTTTAAAAATATATATTTTTCTTACTATATCCTATATTTTATGTTCTGTTCTTATTTTCTTCTGTTTATTTCATTCATTTTTATTCCCTAAAAAGACTTCAGAGATCAGCATACTGAGGGGTTCATTGGTGAGATTGGGAAATTCCCCTTTATTGGTACACAATGTGTATGATGAGAAATGAGATCTCCATGTGGTTTCCAGAGACTCCCAGCTTGATAGGGAGAGTGCGATCAGTAATGGGGTTGATGCTGCTACCATCCAGAGCCTGAACAGAAGAGGGTCCTCAAAAGGAATGGATCTTGAGGGTGTCTAATGTGTGGGAGCAGATCAGGTTCTGTTTAGCTCCAAAGTCTATGAGGGCCCAGACTGTGCAAGTCCTGTTGTTGATGGTCACAAAGACACAAAATCAGTAACGAGGAGTTGAGAGTGTTTTGTTACTGTCCCCCTGGGACCCTCAATTTCACCAGAGGGGCTTGGCTTTTAATGGACAGATCTCCCAGAAGTGGACTGCTTAACCACAATAAAAGCTCCCTTACGCCAACTTTGGTGCTTTCCCGAGGAGATGCAAGTGCAATCCACTTGCATGGGTTCGGGAGCAGGTTCAGTTAAGGAGGGGGAACTGGCTTCGCTGTCTAAGATGTAGGAGCCTGTTGATGCACGGCCGTCTGTCAAGTCCTGAAACCCAGAGGGTAGCTCATGAGATGCTAACTAATCCTTCACTGGTTCTGCCAGACCATTTATGAAGGAATCACACAAAGCATGCTCATTCCAACCACTGTATGTTGTATGTATGAAACTCGGTTACATACTCATAAGTGGTACAAAAAAAAAAATCCAGTGGAGGAATGGTGGAAGAACGTCCACATTTCAGTGGTGAAGGACCTGAAGTCTGGACAGCATTAAGCTAGGCCATCCCACAAGGTCATGCCCCATTTCCATGCCCTTCCTGAAAGTAGAGTGATGATGTAGGCCCCTTGAAGTGCTTAGTGAGGAAGGACAAAGCTTGCAGCTCCAGAGCCAGGGAGCATTGGGACAGAAAATACCAGCTGGATTGCGGTCATAGGACGATGGGGCGGATGACCAGGGTTCATAGGATTGTGATGGGAAGGGAACTGGGGCTGGAACAATGGCGGGGGCTGAGGCTGTCCCGGAGAGTCGGCATGGAGGTACAAAATTTGTGACAAGACTGGCGAAGGAATCTGTAATGGTTTTGAGGGTCTGGTTAATGTTCTGGAGGTCTTGCTGATGTGAGCCCAACAGTGCTCCCTGGCCCTCTAATGCTTTTCTCAGCCTGTATAAGTCTGCTTGGTCCATCATGGCTGGTTTATTCTGTCAGGAGGGAGCTGGGATGAGGTGGATTGGAGGAAAAGGAATCAAATGCAGGTTAAGGATGCTGAAGGGGCGTGGCTCATAGATGGTCCTAAGCGGGAGAGGTCTGGTGCAACGGCTGTCGAACACTTCCATATTCCGGTGAAAAATCCTAGTGATGTAATAGTGAGCTGGTACGAGAGATCCAAGCCATTAAAGCAATCAGTGGTGCATAAATCAGAGATGTAACCCTGAGCCAATGGGAGATCAAAGCCAGTAAAGCCACAAACAGCAAACAAGATTTTAAAAAAATGAGAGGCTAAAGGTGAGAATCAAGAATGATTGAGGTCGAGAACGGAAAACAACTGACGAGAAAGAAAATGGGAGAAGACTGGGAATGAAAAGCATGCAATAATCCGGCAATGGAGCAGTGTGCTTACGTGCCAAGGTTAATCAGCGCGGAATGCGAGACCAGTTTGCAGATGGGGCGAAACTGGAAGTCTGGGAAAACACATGACAGCCAGGAGAAAAACATGAACATGTAAGGAAAGACATGATGGCATGGGGAAAAAGAAAGGATGGAATTGTAACAGAATCTAGTGATTTTCAAGCATACAGAGAATCCCTAGCTCTCGGCAATCCACTTCAGTCCGCCTTTAATTGACATTGCAACCAATTATTATTTATTTTTTTTTTACAAAAATTTGATGTTTGGATACAATAGGTTAATAGGTTGCAAAGAATGCATGACATCATAACTGTGGGTGTAATTATATCGAAGATATAAAAGCAGAGGAAAACTATGTGTTACAGTTTGGATTATGAATTTGTACTGAACTGTTTTTTATAAGTAGATCTAAACACAGCGTTCATGAACCTGACAGTGTTTAACCTCTTTGAACGCTGCATTCATGTCTCCTGTCCAGAGAGATCTGCATCTCCTCCAGTGTATATCCTATTGTACATATGTGGATTTGCTGTGGTTCTTCTAACAATGTGTGGAAATCTGCTCGTCATCATCTCTGTTTTTCATTTCAAACAGCTTCACACACCAACAAACACACTTGTGCTCTCTCTGGCTGTGTCAGATTTCCTTATTGGCACATTATTAATGCCTTTCATGTTAATCTGGACAATTGAATCATGCTGGATATTTGGAAGAGCTTTGTGCACCAGTATTTGGTTAATTGCTGGTGTTCTCATGCTTGTATCCACATATAATATTGTTCTGATCTCTGTGGATCGATTTTTGGCTCTCTCAAAGCCATTTCTATACACAAACAAAATCTCTAGGAGGATGATGTGCACAGTGGTTTATTGTAACTGGTTTGTGTGTCTGTCATGCAACATATCATTCTATTATAATAACGGAAACTTCACAAATTATTTCATTTGTCCTGGACAGTGCTATTATTTTCTAAAAGAGGCCTGGACTTTAATTGATCTTATAGTATCATTTGTATTTCCACTTTCTGTCATAATCATATTGTATACTCTGGTTTTTGTGATTGCTAAGAAACATGCCACTGCTATCAGAAAGCTTAATAATCAAACACAGCCAAAAGTGCAGAAAAGCTCCTCACACTCAGTTAAATCTGAGAGAAAAGCAGCTAAAGTCCTTGGCATTTTAGTGTCTGTGTTCTTGGCCTGTTTACTCCCATATTTTTTTTGCAGTATATTGGGAAATGTCATTAAAGTACCAGCAGAAACCTTCCGTAAGGTCATGATATTGTTTTTTCTTAACTCCACTATTAATCCATTTATTTATGCTCTGTTTTACCAGTGGTTTAGAAGGTGCACTAAATTAATCCTAACTTTTCAGATATTCCAAACAGACTCTGCATTAATGAATGTTCTTTCATGAATAGCTGCCGTTTCCCACTTTTACCTTGCTCCAATATTATTTATAAAATAGAATTATCTGTAAGAAATGATTCTAGCAGTATAACATATTGTGCTGCATCTTATCATGTATAAGTAATATTTTGCTATAACCTAATACACTGCATATTGTATTTAATTATATTCACAGAGAATCTTAAAATGCAAATTACAAATCAATATGAGTGCCAAATACAAACTGATTTTCAGGATTATTTTACTGTGATTACATTTAAGGTTTCTTTTTCAACCACTGTTATTCGGGGTTGTCTGGAATCAGTTAAACTTTATTTTTGGCAAAACATGGACTTTTTTGTGAAAACATTTTGAGAAAGCATAGGATACTGTATGTAATGGCGATCTATGTTTTCCTGTTCTTCGCCATATCCATAAGGACCGGCACAAGGATTTGACGCGTAAAACCACAAAACTTGTAGTGTATCAGTTTAATCTTCGTTTGTCTGGATACAAGACACTCAACAAATTAAACTTAAGAACTATTTACACCTTTTCAAGCTTCAAATTAAATATAGTTTCAAAGAACGGTCAAAAGACTGTCGAACACCGAGTCCTTCCTTCTTCTAATAAATCAAACACTAAACGGTTGCAAACGGAAACATATGAGATTGACCTATGACCTTTACATAAGCCAATAGTCACAAATATGTCACAAAAAGGTTACATTTACAGCTACGTAATAATGAAGTTAAATACTATAGAGATTTATTAAAAATGTACTTTATGGCTCTAACACTCCGGCCCCTAATTGTCTATGCTTGGAGCATAACAATTACCTTTCTTCAAACTCAAATAGAGCCTTAATAATTACTTTCTATCCCTCAAACCATCATTTGAAAGACCACAGTTTCCATGAATTACAGTCTTTATGTAAAGTCTTAGGTTTCTTCTGTTTCTTGCAATAAGCAGAGTTTTGTTATTGGTCTTTCCATCTGACCGATTTTGGTCTGAACACAAGCACGTCGAACAATACCAGAAGCATCTGGTAGGGTCTTGAGAATTCTTCCCATAATCCAAGAATTCCTTGGAGCCGTATTATCTACAATGAGAACAATGTCTCCAGGCATTAAATTTATTTTCGGCTTCTGCCACTTTTGCCGCTCTTGCAGTAGTGGCAGGTATTCTGTAGACCATCTTGACCAAAAGAGGTCTGCCATATATTGGATTTGTCTCCATCTCCTACGTGAAAAACAGTCCTCTTTCACGAACACTCTTGGGGGCATGATTGGTCAACGGCTCTAAGTTATTTGGATCATCCGATGCTTTTGTAATCGGCCGGTCGTTGATTATGGCTTCAACTTCACATAAGATGGTGTAAAGCCCTTCATTGTCTACTACCTGTTGATTCAACACTGAATTTAAATCCTTCCGAACTGTGTTCCCTGTTAAATGAATGAACACATCATCCAACTGAAACATGTACAGCGGTGTGAAGAGGGGAATGTCTATTACCGCCGCGACAAAACGACAGTGGCCAAAATAAATCAGTTGCATTTCAAAGTAATCCGTGAATTACGCAAAGTGACATTTTCCGTCGTCTCGGTTTTAAAAAATAAAGTCATAAAAAAGTTAAAACAATATGCTGTATCAAAGAAATACTACAGTAATGGTAATTTCCACATCTGTGTATTTTATACAACAAGCATGAAAAATCTGAATCAGAGCTATTGATACTTGCTGTAACATTGACGTTGAATATTAAAACAAGTTCACTACACTGTAAACCCTAATGCTCAATGTAATTAAACACATTGAGTACTAATAACCTAAACAATTGAATGAGTAATAATTTTGAGTACGTAAGTAACAATAACTTACGTAAAACTTCCACCAATGTAAACTCTATAGAGCACTTGTGGTGCAGTGGTAAGTTTTTCGCCTGCCATGTGGAAAGATCGGGTTCGATTCACGTGTTGGATGGTCTACAATATATATATATTTTTTATTTGTTCAACAAACTCAAAAATTGATAGTTCTGTTCACTTAAAATTGGAAACATCATTAATTAAAAAATGTGATGTGACTGATTACTTCAAATATTTTGAGTTTTGCCAACTAAATCGGGTTTACAGTGTAGCAGTCAAAAAAGACTCTAAAAATGCTGTGTTGTTTCTGTAAACACATTGTTGGGTTGTTTATGCTGCGTCAAAATTCTAGGTTATTTTGGGTACTTTAAACACATTGTTGGGTTGCTCATGTTGGGTTAAATGAGAACACCTGGTTGGGTTACTTTGATCGCCTGTGATGGGCTGCGCCCAAATCAATATCGCTCCTCGTTCACTAGCTAGGCGGCCTCTCTTTTTCTGCTGGTGCGCAAAGGAGCAGGGCCACGGAATGAGGCACGGCTGGTGAGCTCTCGCCGCTAATGATCCCCGGCTTCTCCCCACGCTATCAAATACAGCGGGGAGGGTCGCTCGGGGTCTGTTGCACTGTAAACCCGATTAAGTTGGCAAAACTCAAAATATTAGAGGTAATCAGTTACATCATCATTTTAAGTAATGATGTTTCCAATTTTAAGTAAACAGAACTATAATTTTTTAAGTTTGTTGAACTTGTTCAGCTAACTTGAAAAGTGTCAGTTCTACAAACTCAAATACCAAAAAGTTTTGAATACTCAAAATTATTACTCATTCAATTATTTAAGTTAACAGTACTCAATGTGTTTACTTACATTGAGCATTAGGGTTTACTGTGTAGTGATGAAGATGATCATGTTTTAGTGTTTACTGTGTCTGCTTTACAATGTCAGACAACATTCAAATGAAAATAATTTACCCCTCCCCAGGTGTGAATCAGTGGTTCTCACCTATACATTCATAGAAACTGAAATGCACCCCTCCCCTCTTTAAGACCCTCTTGGATCTGAGGCTCTTCTGAAGACCTGCAATGCTTCAGGCCTCTTTTTAAAATTTCATCTTCTGCATTCCAGATTCTAAAATTGAAATTTTTACCATTTTTAGTACCTGGAATGGAAGACATTGAGATTTTCCTTATCATAACATGAATTGTATTGTTTTAATCTCTCGATACATAATTTTCTTTGGTATTTTTAAAAAATAAAATATTAAAATTTTATACAAAAATGAAAATAAAAACAAAAGAATAGTGTACCATTTGTATTTTCATTTGTTGTGTATACACAGTTCAGTACACAGTGAAACGAAACCACGTTCCTCCAGGACCAAGGTGCTACATACATGCAGACGACATTAATTAACAACACAACATAAATTTACAATGCAGATTTTTCCAGTTTTAAGTTAACATAAAAAAAAAATATATATATATATACAGTAAATTTCTATACAAAAAATACACAATAGACAACAGACAACAAAGTGCACATGCAAATGTGCAAACGAAGAGCTACATGACAACAAGAAATAACTTAACACAACAACGTAACACGTTACATTAAAGAAATACCTTTTTAGTGATAAGGTATGAGTTGAGGTAGTGGAGAGAGCAGCAAGTAAAAAAAATAACATTGTGTTCAAAAATATTTTGTGCAAATAGCAAAGAGCAGTTCAGATAGGTGGGTATGAAGAAATTAAGGTGATTGTAGTTCAGTGTGATTGTGCATGTGTGTGTTTATCAGTCCAGTCTCTTTGTGTTGAGGAGATGGATGGCTTGTGGGTAAAAACTGTTACTCAGTCTGGATGCGAGTGCCCGAATGCTTCGGTACCTTTTTCCAGATGGCAGGAGGGTGAAGAGTGAGTGTGATGGATGTGTCCGGTCAGCCACAATTCTGGTGGCTTTGCGGATGGAGCGTGTGGTGTAGATGTCTTCGATAGAGGGGAAAGAGACCCCGATGATCTTTTCAGCTGTCCTCACTATCGGTTGTAGGGTCTTGCGGTCTGATATGGTACAGTTCCTAAACAGACAGTGATGCAGCTGCTCAGGATGCTCTCAATAGTTCCTCTATAGAAGGTGGTGAGGATTGGTGGTGGAAGCTGCGTCTTTCTCAGCCTTCTCAGGAAGAAAAGACGTTGTTGGTCTTTCTTTTGCAGAGAGCTGGTGTTGAGGGACCAGATGAGGTTCTCCTCCAGGTGGACACCAAGGAATTTGTGCTCTTGACGATCTCCACAGAAGAGCCGTCAATGCTGAGCGGAGAGTGGTCGCTCCGTCTCCTCCTGAAGTCGACAATCATCTCTTTTGTCTTATTGACGTTCAGAGACAGATTGTTGTCTGTACACCAGTCCGTTAACCTCTGCACTTCCTCCCTGTACGCCGACTCGTCATTCTTGCTGATGAGACCCACCATGGTCGTGTCATCGGCGAACTTGATGATGTGATGCGAAATGTGTCGCTACAAAGTCGTGAGTCAGCAGTGTGAACAGCAGGGAACTGCGCATGCAGCCCTGGGGGGCCCCAGTACTCAGTGTTCAGGCCCAACATGCTCAGCTTCCCGATCAGGTGTTGGGGGATGATTGTATTGAATGCTGAACTGAAACCTATGTACAGCATTCTGACGTAAGTGTCCTTCTTGTCCGTGTGTCAGTGCCAGGTGGAGTGTGGTGGAGATGGCGTCGTCCGTTGAACGGTTTGAACGATACGCGAACTGCAGGGGGTCCAGTGAGGGAGGCAGCAGGGTCTTGATATGTCTCATGACGAGCCGCTCAAAGCACTTCATGATGATAGGTGTGAGTGCAACAGGGCGATAGTCATTGAGACAGGACACAGTAGACTTCTTCGGCATGAGGACGATGGTGGTAGATGGTGAAGATGTCTGTGAAAACATCTGCCAGCTGTTCTGCACATTCCCTGAGCACTCTACCTGGGATGTTGTCTTGTCCAGCAGCTTTACAAGGGTTGATCCTTGCAGTTTTCCTCACATCAGCCGTGTTGAGACACAGCACCTTGTCGTTCGGAGGAGGGGTGGTCTTCCTCGCCATGACATCGTTCTGTATGTCGAAGCGTGAGTAGAAGCTGCTCAGCGCATTCGGAAGGGAACCGTCACTGTCACAGGCAGGTGATGAAGTCCTGTAGTTGGTGATGGCATGCATGTCCTATCACATGCGCCGTGTGTCACCTCTGTCTCTGAAGTGGTTGTGGATTCTCTGGGCGTGTGCACACTTCGCCTCTCTGATGGCTCGGGGCAGTTTGGCCCTTGCTGTTCTTAGGGCCGCATTGTCCCCCGCCCTGAAGGCAGAGTCTCTGGTCTTCAGAAGTGCATGTACCTCCGCAGTAATCCATGGTTTCTGGTTGGATCGTGATATGATTATCTTGGAGACAATGATGTCATCGGTGCACTTGTTGATGTAGCTGGTCACTGATGACGTGTACTCCTCCAAGTCGGTGAAGTCGCTGTAAGTTGCAGCCTCCCTAAACATGTTCCAGTCAGTGTTCTCGAAACAGTCCTGAAGAGCAGAGATGGCTCCTGCTGGCCAGGTTTTCACCTGCTTCAGAACCGGTTTTGAACGCCTGACAAGTGGTCTGTATGCTGGAATTAGCATAACGGAGATGTGGTCTGAGTAGCCAAGGTGGGGGCGGGACTCTGCCCGATATGCGCCGGGGATGTTTGTGTAAACAAGATCCAGCATGTTTTCCCCCCTCATTGCAAAGTCCACATACTGATGGAATTTAGGAAGCACTGACTTGCATGGTTTTGCATGGTTGAAATCTCCAGCAACAATAAACAGTCCATCCGGGTGTGTGTTCTGCAGATTACTGATCAAAGTTGGGCAAATGGCAGTGCATAAGGTCCCATGATGGCATCAGTGGTTGACCCACTGTTGCCATCATGCCTATCATGCCTGTTGACCCACTGTTGCCATCATGCCTATTGGTGGGGCCAAAGATTCATTGGCCCAAACTTGGTTCAGTAAAGAATCGCAAGGTTGAAAATTAGAAATTGGAAATTAACTGGTCTGTTGCTCAGTGGTCCAAAGTCCTCTTTTCTGATGAGAGCAACTTTTGCATCTCATTTGGAAACCAAAGACCCAGAGTCTGGAGGAAGAATGGAGAGGCACATACTGCAAGATGTTTTTAGTCCAGTGTGAAGTTTCCATGTGTGTTGATTTGGGGAGTCATGTCATCTGCTGGTGTTGGTCCACTGTGTTTCATTAAGTCCAGGGTCAAAACAGGAGAGCCAATGGACAAAATGACATTGGGCCAACCACTGATGCCAACACTGGCCCAATGTATGCACTGCCATTGTCGCAGCATTGGCCCTTCAGCAGTGTGCTATATGGGGTGTCAAACACCAAAACAATTAAGCAGATTTTAAATTACTAGAATTTGAAATCCTGTAGCGACTGTACTGAACCATTTCACCAACTTTGTGAAAGAAATGTGGACAGGAAAAAATCATGCCTGGGGATCGTTTAAAATGCTTGAAGTTAATGATAAAAAAAGAAATAAACAATAAAAAAACATAACTATGTTAAATAGTGAAAGTAAGAGCATTTTCATACACATAATCACAGGATAGGGATTTTTGATGCACATGTTTGTTGCTACATTAAGCTTTTTATCCTCATTTTCCTGCCTGCACACAAGGACAGCCATTCACACTTTGTTGTGAGCAAAACACACCAATGTTTAACAACAGCATTGTCAAGTAACATTCACTGCACAGACCTATGTCATTAGAGTACCAGATGAAGAATGTCATTAAGTAATAGTCACATCCACCAAGTGGATAGTTTCATATGGTGTGTATGATGTGTGATGTGGAAATTTAATATTTTTGTACAGAAATGCTTCTAGGAACATAATTTAACTGTAATGTGATTAATATTAAAGTTAGATGTACAGGAATACTTCAACCGTAGAGCTAAACTGAACAGAATTTTCACTTTCTCATGTAATAAAGCAAAAGATTTTATGCTAGGAGTTTCATACATCACAATAAATATAATCCCAAGATGAAAACAAACAAGCAAACAAACATTTCATCCAAAATCATTAGGCATGCTTACGGCCTATTTTCATGAGATCCAACTATAAATAATAAAAGCATATATGTATTTCTTATACATTTTATGATTAGTAGAATAATAATAATAATAATGTGGTTATCCCAAGGCTTTGTATCAAACTGGCAAACTAATGTAATGAATAATATCAAAACAGTGAGACATATTTGTATTTGACATAAATACTGTAGTCAATAGTCCTTTTGTCTAGGCAAGCCAAATTTCTCCTGCTTAGCAACTGGTTCCAAGCAACAGTGACTTTTACATATGTAATTGATCTCACACAACTAAAAATGCCAATGTTAAAGTTGTGGAATCTGGAAAAGCTAAGTGGTGACATCCAGGTATGACCAGCACAGGGTTGAACAATTCAGTTCTAGGATCTGTCCAGCATCTGAAGATTTTCAACAGAATGGGCTGGGAATCTGTTCTGCCTGTAGCCAAGAGGGGGGACTTTCTGTCTCTTTCAACATGACACAAAAATCAGTGAAAAATAAAAAATAAAAAAATAAATAAATTGATGATTGAATGCTACTGCCTAGTCAAAGTAATGCACTTTATAGCCAAATGTATGTGCACACTTCTTCAAAATACTAATATGTTGGCCTTCCTAAAACTGTGCCTTAAAGTTGGAAGCAAAGAGTAGTCTAGGATCTGTATGGATCCTGTAGAATACATTAAGATACACTTAAACTTAAGGGGCCTGCCTCAACCATTTTGCTATCTATGTTTCTGAGAAATGAAAAACTCTCCCCTTAGCATCGTTTTCTAATATGCATTACAGTAGCCATAATAAATGTGCAAATTGATTCAATTCCGAATAATCCATTTAGGAAAAATATGTAGTATAACAGAAATGCCATGGTCCATTCGGATTCAGATTCAGGGATTTCACAGCCAGTTGTAAATATGTGTTTTAGCATGTAGTAACAATGCAGTTTCAGTTAAACACATACTGATCAGCCATAAAATTAAAACCACCTATCTAATGTTGCACATGTTGTGTATGTCCCCCTTGTGTCAACTGTTAATGTTTCCCTGAGACTTTGTCATACAGACATATGCTTTCTATAAGGTTGAATTCTCTAAAAAGTACCAACTGTGCATTTGAAACATTGCACGACAATGCATTTATGAGGACTAACTGGGCATTTTGAACTTTAAAACATCGACAATACCACTGCTGCTGTTACATAGACCATCGTATTTCACACTCCATGGATCTCTCATACTGCTGATGTCATACCAACATATCACTTCTTTCCCTCTAATACCTTTTTTACCCTTTTACTTTTAAGTGTATATTGTATATTTGTAGATTAGATATTTTACATTTGTTTTTTAGGGCAATTTGCCTCTTCACTTTTTATTTCCTTTTAGGTCACAAACTGTAGTATAAGCATCTAACTACATATCATACTGTGTATCTTTGGTCCCTGAGAAATAACATTTCAATTTGAATTAGACATCATATTCATTATGCAGTCACTCAAACTCAGAAGGCGTGATTAAATTAAACTATAAAACCACTAGAGCTGTCATTCCATTGTGTATTTCCCATACAACTGTACCAGCCAATATACTGTATGAGGTATTACTTTAAACTGTTAAAAAATTGGACAAATCCTTTTATTCATGAACCTGACAGAGTTTAATCAGTCTGATCGCTGTGAGCGTTTCTCCTGTCCAGAGAGATCTGTATCTCCTGCACTTTATATCTTACTGTACGTGTGTTCAGCTGCTGTGATTTTGCTAACAGTCTGTGGAAATTTACTCATCATTATCTCTGTTTTGCACTTTAAGCAGCTTCACACTCCAACCAACACCCTTGTGCTCTCTCTGGCTGTGTCGGATTTCCTCGTTGGTGCTTTAGTGATGCTTCCGGAGTTAATCCGGGCAATCGAGTCATGCTGGATTTTTGGGAGAGATTTCTGCATCAGTTTTTCTTTGATTAGTGCTTTCCTTATGCTCCTATCCTTCTATAATATCGCCCTGATCGCTGTAGATCGGTATTTGGCTCTCTCAGACCCATTTGTCTACACAAACAGAGTCACTAAAAGAACTACATGCACTGTAGTTTATTCTAACTGCTGTTTGTGTCTGATGTATATCACAGCAATCTATTATTTTAATGGAGGTTTCATGAGTTTTGCAATGTGTTCTGGGGAGTGTGTTTACTTTCTGAATGAGGTTTGTTCTGTAATTGATCTTGTTGTATCATTTATTTTTCCATTTTCTGTCATAATCATATTGTATACTCGAGTTTTTGTGATTGCTAAGAAACATGCCACTGCTATCAGAGAGCTTAATAATCACACACGACCTAAAACACAGAAAATCACCTCAAACTCAATGAAATCTGAGAGAAAAGCAGCTAAAGTCCTCTGCATTTTAGTGTCTGTGTTTCTGGTGTGTTTACTTCCGTATTTTATTTACAGTTTATTAGGCAACGTTATTGAGCTACAGGCAGAAACTATCCATAAACTT